>JANQDE010001372.1:2496-13334 GCA_037157785.1 Cephalotes varians
CCGGCATTGTTAGAAGAAAACTGAGTTAATTTTCTGCAATTGGAAGCTAAATGTCCCTCCTTATAGCAAATYTGAYAGRTDYCDSGCDACCGATTTTGARTHTTGHYTRRGGCRTTACCCTGTCGTAAATCTGTCATTGAACGAAGTTCTCTTTCTATTCTTAACGCGTCAGTTATGGTATCTTGGACATTTAAATCGCTCGCTATTCTCTGTTCGATTTCTGGTTTTAATCCTCTAATAAAACATTTGCACATGTCCTTTTCTAACGATGCTTTGATATTCTGACTTGGAAGGGCATTTCCTGAATTTCTATATGCTTCAAATATTTGTTTTCCCAGTAATTTTACTAAATTTGCATATGTAACTACATCTTCTTCATTTTTTTGATAAACGCTACCCAGTTCCCCTTGTAATTGATAGACGTTTTTAGAAGAGCCATAAATTTGTTCTAAATATTTTGTTAATTGGGCTACACTGTTAAAGATTTGATCTTGTATGGTACGACGTGCTTCACCTATGATTCTCGTTCTAATAATTTTTGTAAATTGGGATTCAGCTTCGGCGGACAACATAGATTTTGCTTCCTCACATCCCTCAATAAAATTTGATAACGGGATATTTTGACAAAGAAGGGAACGGCCTCTACCGTATATTTCAACGTGGCAAACGGATTCTGATTTGCCATTGTGATTTTGTTAATTTTTGTGGGAATAAACTTAGTTTCGCACACTGATTGAATCGTAATGTCTCCGGAATCGTCGGAAGCAGGCTCAGGCGTATCAACAAAAATTTCGGATTGATCTTTCGCAATTACAGAATCGTTCAATGAAAAATCAATTGATTTCGATTTAAGGGATCCGGTAGGAGTAGATGTACGTAGAGTTGGATTACGCGGGTTAGTTTTGCTTTGATTCTCTATCGCGGATTTGTAAATATTATCAATTTCAGCTTTGTCAGATGTAGACCTCGTATTCATTCCTGTCCTCAAAAGATGGCACTTTTCATCCCGGACGAGCTCCCAAATTTTCAAGTTCTGTTACGTCCAAATCCCGAAGGTTTTGTTTATATAAGTTGGAAGAAAAGAAAAGGCGGAGGTACGGAAGGACGCAAACTGTCTCGCAGGTATACGCACAGAGGCGCGTGCTGAGAGTCGAACGCACATTTATGGCTCTGGAATATGGGTCAACGTCCCGAAAGGACGCTATAACACCTCTTTCCACGAGCAGTGCGGTCGTCGGTTCTAATTCGAGTCAAGGAACTTAATCCCTTTAACTCGGGACTGGACCACGTTCGATCTCCGAGGACAAAGGAAAGGAATGACGAGGTTTCATTATCTCTTAACTAAAAGAAAATCGAGAGCAATTCCCATTACATCTAGAATTTATTCGATACATTACTGAAGTTTTTACAAATAATACAGAGGCTATGTATATACATATGTTATGCGTGGATGTGTATGTGTGTGTGCGGGAGAAGCGGAGATAGATGTGTTAATCCGGTAATTCATTTATGATGACTGTAGTCGGGGGGGAAGAGGTTGAAAAAGAATCGGACGGGAGCATCGTAAGGAAAGGGAGAATTCGGGAGGTAAATCGGAATGAGGGAGTCTGGGTCTTGGATCGCGATGATTTCTCTGATCTCCGCTAGGTTAAAATCATCGGGCCCGATGGTATATGCCCCGGGAGGAGGAGAGTATCGGTGCGCTGAGGGAATTGCGTGATCAGTGTTTCGAGGGATTCATGGAGATCATAATGGTAGTAATGATGAGGACGGGGAGGTGGAACGTGGAGTTAATCGATAAATTCCACGCTTGAAGTGGAATTCGTCGGCAAGGTTGGACGGGGGAGATAAAGAAGGAGTACGCGGGGCAGTGTCAGGACGCACTCGGAGTGTTAGCACCGAGTGAGGAGAGTCGAGAGGAGAGGTACAAGGACGTAGGGGTGAAGTAGTCTCATGAACGGGAGATGGCGGTAGTTCGACGGATTGGGGTATCGGGTGTATTGGTGAGTTGTTTCGCGAATCGTTCCGCGGATCGGACTATGGTCCGGTGGACTATGATCCGGTCTTAGCTCGCGGAGATATGCCTGATAAGCTGCGTCCAGATCCCGTCACGCCTGCCTCCTCCTACGACTCCGACGACGTCTCGCCGCTTGCCGGAGGCGTTTTAAATTCGGCTGGTCGGACACTATCGCAAGGAATTTGCTATTTACTAATTACGGTTTTAACGATTTTTGGCGGGGGATAGGGGTGATCGAATGAATAAAGGAATACGCAGTCCACCGTGTAGGTTGACGTCTAAGGTAGGGTAAGTAAGAAGGATTAATAGAAGGAGTGATGAGGGGGATAATTCACGTATTTGGGTGAGAAATTTTGAGAGCAAAACCCGTTGGAAGATCYGGRGATATTTCGCKAACYGATTYGATATATAAAGATATAYATGTGATATTGCAACTTACTGCTTGGTGGCGACGGCTGGACGTCGGGAGCTCCTGGGTGATTTCTCGAGGTTGACTGCGTTGACTGCCGACGAAAATTGAGAATCGAGAATTCTCTTGTAGAACTGAATGGTAACGAACTAGTTAGATCGTAAGTTGAAGTGATTGAACGTTAACTGCGTCGACGAAAAAAAGAGAGTCGAGAATTCACTTGTAGAACTGAATGGTAACGTAAGTTGATGTAATCGAACGTTAACTGCGTCGACGAGAAAAGAGAGCGAGAGTTCAAAATGTCGTGGTTTATATAAGATTCTTCTAGGATGGATTTCTTGTGGAGTGGGTTAGGTTGGTTGTTTCTAAGGTTGGTGGGATACCCTTCCTAGATGATTAAATTTTTAGATTTCCAAAATTTAGTTGGTGGTTCGCGCATTAGTTCGGCTTCACCCGCAACGTAGATCCTATCGCTTGTTTATTGGTGTTCCATTGCTGCCTGTAGGGCAGCATGATTTTTCTACGATTATCTATCGGCAAGTTCGGATCTTCACTTGCCCGCCCCGTTTCCTGAAGAGAGGGTAAGATGAGTCTCACTACCGTGAGACTCATCTTGCCCGTACCTTCCAAAGAATATTATTTGCGTTATCTATTTTTGTTTGTCGGCGATTTCTCTTTTATTAGAGGTTGCAGGAAACACGAATGCACATGCTCAAAAAAATAGGTAGAGCATGTTTCTATTGTCTCTTGGGGTTGAAAATTATTAGGTCTAATAAAGACTTATGCATTCGTCCTTCCTGCATATGTTGACACGATTTCACCGTCCCATATTAATGCTCGATTTCGCTAGAAAAATGTTTTTCGTCTCACATTTAGATATTATTTTATTGTTATTCTTGTATATTCAGTGTCCCTGGCACGTCTTGGTGCCAGTTTTATCTACATGTGGATCAAACGAGACCGGCAAAATCGTGCTTTTATTTAGTTTTGTTTATCTGAGTTTCCTCTGGAAGGTTCCGCTTGGCCTATGCATATGAGATAACCGACATACCGAAAATAAAAGGAAAACTCTATCGAGATAAACAATCATAAAAAAGGAAACTCTGTCGGACTTATTGCCCGCTTGCCGATAGATAACCGCTGACGCACGAGTTTCTTATTTTAATAGATTATTTTATTAGCCGTTCTTGAAAGGAGGAAATCGTGGAGTCCTCAGGACGTAACAGTATTAAAGATATTGAAGATATGAAAGAAAGAGAAGAATAATGGATAGGTCAAATAGATACTATTTTGGATAGAGGAAGAAATATTTAAATTTTAACATATGCCCCATCAATTCTTGATGATCACGATTCATATATATGTACTACTTCGGATTATATTTTGACATACATTGCTGGATATGTGGCAAGAAAAGGAAATAGATTTTCAAAAAATATAATTAATAATAAAAAAGATATTTGTGAAGAATGTTTAAAAACATTGGTTTTACAACCAAATGATGTAATACCAAAAAGACATAAATTAATTGAAATAAAAACAAAGGGATATTTAAAAAATCCATCTGTGGCTTTATTTGATTTATTTTCAAGCCTAGAAAAAGTAGTAATAAAGGCAACAATAGATGGAGAAATTAATATTAATACATTATTTGAAATAATGGAATTGATTGACGAAGAAAAATTCCTATAACTTTTAATGGTTGTGAAAGACGTAATTATGAATTCACCAAAAATATTATCCGCTTTTATTTAATAACACGGATGTATTTTTTAGTCAAACAAGCGAACAGAAGTGACAATACTGAAAGAGAGAAAACAAAAGAAAAAAGAAAATCTTTGAAATTAATTCATTTAAATAATACAGATATAGGATCTCAAATTAATGAATCAAATGCAAGTGACATTATAATACAAATGAAAACAAATAGAAAAAAAGGACATAAAATTAGAGGCAAATGAAAATAGAAAAAGAGGGCATAAAATTTATTTTTTGTGTAAAAAAAAGTAATAAAAAACACATTATTTAACAATTATTTCTTATATAAAATAACTATTAATTAATATAATATAATATATTTGATATAATTAATATATTTCTTAACATATATTTTATATTAAAAATGTTTATTTCGCAAAATAAAAAAGAAATATAATTTATATTTATAATTATATTTATTCTTTGATGCAATTTATTATCATATTTATTATTTCGATCCTTGTCTTAAATTATAAATTCGAGTATATATATATATAAAATTTGTAATACGATATCATACCTGATATATTCCTATGCAAAAATATAGTAAAAAATTTAAATATTTCATAAATATTAAAATATTAAGATATCTATTACATATATTACCATTAAATGCTTAAACTATTTTTATTTAAATATTGTATTCTTATAATTTATCAACAATTTTTAATAATTCATTTAATTCTTCAATATTTGTAATTACAATTTTTGAAAGAGAATGAACGTCATTGTTTATATAAATATCAACCTGTCCATTTTGCAAAAAAGCAATTTTTTTCCTTACACTACAATCATTATCTACTTTTTGAAAACCAAAAAACTATTACGTCCAGACCCCAGAGTTTTAATTTCTTTATTTTGGGAAAGAAGGAATTTAGGGTAGGAAGGGTATGGAAGGACGTATCAGATATCTCTCTCGCAGGTCGCGCTAAGACGTAAGCTGCGAGTCGAACACACTTGTCTCAAGTCCCAGATATGGGTCAGCGTACCATATGGTCACTATGACACCGTTTGGAACAGTGCGTTCGTCGGTCCTTTAAATTTTAGGTCAAGGAACTGAATCCATRTGACCAGGGAACGGACCACGTGCGATCTTTTCGARGGAAACAGGATGGTACGAGGGTATTTAAATTAAATAAAGAGGTTTAAAAATAAAGAGAATATTTAATATCGTAATTTAATTAGGTGTGTAAAAATTAGCGTAAAAATTATCATTAAAATAAATTATTATTAGCTACAATCTAGTTATTAGCTACTAGTTAGGCTCTTAGCTTTAAACATTTATATGTTGCGAGCCAGTTAATGTTAATATTATATTCATTATATAATATTATAATCATTTACGACTAAGAGTGTAGAGTGTAAGTGTAGCTTTTTACAATTGTTGTGTTTGTATGTGTGTAATATATATATATATATATATATATATATATATATATGTGAGTATATGATTAGAGGAGGGGGAATAGAGACAGGAAGTAAAATTAGTCTATTTCATGGATAATGGCTGTTGAGGAAGGGAAGAGATTGTAAAAGAAACTGGGACTTCATGTAGAAAGGGGGAAAGACGGAGGAAGACGGGAATGATAGCATCGGGATTTTGACCCGAGATGGCCGATCTGATCTCAGAAAGATCAAAATCGTCGAGCCCGATGGAGAAGGAGCCGGGAGGAAGAGGAGTGGTGCGCTGAGGGAATTGGAGGATTAGGTTATCTAGTGATTGGTGGAGATCATAGTAATAGTAGTGACGAGAACGAGGAGAAGGAATGCGAATTTCGTCGATGAATTCCACGCTTGAGGTGGAATTCGCGGGAGAGATTGGGCGAGGTGGCTCGGGAGAGGAGATTGGAGAGTAGGAAGGGGGTGAGAAGGAGCGAATAGAGGGAGGAGGAGAATCTGGGAAAATTCGGGATGTGATTGCAGAATGGGGGGAATCGGGTTGTTCGAGAGGGGGTGTAGGGGAACGGGGAGGTGAAGGAGCTTGATTTAGAGAAGGGGAAGGTTGAGGAAAAAATTGAGGAGAAAGAGGAGGAAGAGAAGAAGACAGCACGCTTACTACGTTAGAATGATTATCGTTATTATTGTCATTATTACTATTGTTAATATTATTGTCATTATCACTATTATTATTATTATTAATTCACGGCGTTAGTCCACGAAGGTACTCGGCGTAGGCCTCGTCTAAGAGTTGTCGCGCGAGCCTGCGTCCCCGACGCCGGAACCGTTTTGCCGCCTGACGGCTGCGAGTCGAATTCGGGGCTGGTCGGTCGCTCACTACGAATAAGCGTCTGAGTTGTAATTTCTGCTTTCTTTAGGAAAGGATGAAGAAAAAGAAAAAGATGTGGATTATGGTTGTGAGTTTACCAGGTTTTATCAAAAGAGGAAAGTAGGGTAGATGAATGGGCAAAAGGATAAGAGGTCTGCCATATTGGTTAACCCCTTGAAGTGGGAAATAAATTCAAGTTCATTAGATATTATCCATGAACGTTGAGAGGATTAGGAATATACGAGTTTAATAACAAAGCCGTTGACCTCAAAGGAGAGGATTGAAGTTCGCCAAATTGGTGACCCTCTGGTTTATGGATTAATGTTGAATTAAATTCATCGAATATTATCGATGAATTTTGGGGAATTGAGAATAAGGAACGAGTTCATCAGAGCTAGTAAACTCAAATGGAAAGATCGAGAAGAATTAATAATGGTCAATGATTGAAAATTGCAGAAAGCAAGAAGGAAAAAGATCCGTGGATTGATTCTATAGTAGAACCCGAGAGGTGCGCGTATGCAATAAAAGAGGAATCCGCGATTTGAACAGGATATATATGTATATGTATATGTACATGTGGAGCGACTTACTATTTGATACGGCAGAGTTCGAGATAGATGGGCTCGAAGATCCTCTAGTTGTTCGCGGAGTGAGCGGTTGTTGGAACCCTCGTGGACAGTTGAACAGTCTGACACTTGTCGCTTCACTCACGAGCCCGGATAACCAAGTCAAAACTCGGATGAGTAAACTCGGATGGAATGATTGAGTAACTTGGATGAAGAGATGACTCAGAGAACGAGAGCAAGTAAATTCAAAGAAGACCAAGCGGAACGAGAGCGAATCTTACGATGTCGCGGCTTTTATGGGAATCCCTTCGTTCTGTGAGGGTGTGTCATGTCGGTCGGATAGGATTTTGGTTGGTGGGATCCTTTTTGGGCATACACTTTTTAATTTCTTAAACTTTGATTGGGAAGTTTTTTATGGAGTCGCCTCCATTCACAGTCCAGGATTTGGCAAAGTAGATTGGAAATAGTTTACACTGACTGTTTTCTGTCTTAGGATTGGTCAAAATTCAAAAAGCGTTGTCGAGGAAAAAGGAGGATGATTAGTAGGTAGGAGTTAGTTAAGATTTGTTATCCTTGTGTAGGTCTTTCTTATGTTTATAGCTCCTTAGAGTTATTGAAAGCAACGAGATCCCGTCATCGCTGATCGTGAGTGCGGTGTCGGTAGCGACAAACAAAAGCTCAGTTCTTAGTCTTAAAGTGTTATCTTTTCGTTTTATTTATTTCGATTTTTAGGCACCTGCAACAGCTTATCTCAATATGAATTCTAAATCAAGTGACACTTTTAGTCACTTGTTACTATTGGTTGCAGCGTTCATATCTCTGTTTACTTTTTCCTAGAGAAAAAATATTCTGTGATATTTGTTTGGTTTTCTAGAGATCACAGGCTCTGAGCTTCAGTTTTTATTGCTTCTCAAACAACGCACCTCTCAATTGATATTTTTCTTAAGCGACTTTTATGAGTTCTTGAGAAGAAACGAATGAGTCCGTTGTTCGAAAAAGGCTTGAGAATTGTAGGCAAATGGATCCCATTCGATTCTCTCGCGTATGTTTAAGAATCATGACGATGACCAGATCTCTTTGAAAGAAAAGAATCGTGGAGTCCATAGGACGTAACAAAACATTTCATTTTCTTTTGAATAACTCCATTTTGTAGAAGGAAATGTGATCAATTCTAAATTGTCTTGCAAATATTTAAACTTATTATGTCTGTCATTTTTAGGTTCCATTAGGTTTTTTTGTTTGAAAGGCTAAAAAATAATAACATTATTTTAACTTTAGAATTTTTGCTTTTTTTATGCAATTTCTGTATTATATTTATGTATTGTAAATATATATTCAATATTATATCTTTTAATATTATTTTTTTCTGCCAAAATATATTTATATTTACTTTTTTCAATCTTTTTTCAATCTTTTCTTATTTTTGTTGTATTAGTGTTGTTGCAATCAAAATCAACCGCAAAAATAATATTGTTCCATGATGCGCGCTGCGTCGCGCGCTGGCAGCACGCGCCCAATCGGGGCAACGCAATTCAAATGACGCGTAGAGACGAAACGCGAATTACAACGAGGCACCCAACGTGGGGCAGCCAATTAAAACGCGACAACCAAGTTAACGGCACTATCGATCTTGCCTTTCAATCACCCGCTAGAACAATGCGCTGTAAAAACATAACAAATAAATTATGTTCGGGAGAGTTCTCGAACGATCGAGAACTCCCATACTATAAAAGAGCGCCGCGGAAGTGATTCACAGTTAGTCGGTTCAAGCACAGTGTGCAAACTCGTATTAATCTTTTGCTAATTTGCTACCCTCGAATAGTGAGGAAACGTGAAGTTGCTTGCTTTGCTTCACCGGGGAGTCAATTTCGCGCGCGATCTAGCAACTCCACTGCTGGCATCAGGAGTCGCTTGCTCCAAGGTAGCGCAGCAGTGCGTGAAAGTAATACGGAGTCGCTTGCTCCTAAATAGGTCCGCGGGGCTGCGTTGTGCAATGTAAGCCGACCGTTGTTTTGACGATTGTGATTGACTTTAATTGTTAAAAATAAAACTTGATTAATTGTTCGTGAATTGTCGTTGACTTGTTGTCCTGTGTCATCCATCCTTGAATCGCTTTGCGTCTGAACAAGTGTTATGTATATTTTCAAAATTATAATCTTATCTCTCTCTCTCTATTTATCTCTCTCTCTATCTCTCTCTCTCTGTGGCGTTCTCTTTTCTGAAATATATTTAATTAATTAATTATTAACTCAATTAACGTAAACATTTTATATTATATAACTTAACAAAGTAACAGTAATATAAAATTAATTTTATATTACTATTACTTTGTGTTTGCTGGAATTTATTTCTTTTAATTTTAATTTTTATATTGCGACTGCACTCACGAGTGACGGGCAACTTCGTCGTGAGCCCGCGATCTCCGGAACCTCCGAAAACCAGATCTTTAGCGAAATTCTCTAAGTTGGACGCCAGGCACGAGTGAGCGTGCCACTCTTACGCGAAGCTGACTCGGACCACGAAAGAAGTGCAAGGTTTTACCGGAAATCGCGAATCCCGACGGCCACGATAACCACGGCAACTTAGCCACGGAATTGGCAGAGGGGCGGTTCGGTATGTGAACGGGAAAAATCCGGGGAGGCGAGAGAGGTTGCAAATTAGTTAACGCAAGCAGCTAAATAGTAACAAAGATATATTTCGAGATGACTCTTACAGATTGGGCGGATCCATAGTCGACCGGCCGGTATAAAGTGGCCTTTACTTCTTCCTGCGCGATTCGGTTCGAACTCTAATTGATGGTCAGGACTCTACTCGGCCCGCTCGATAGCAATGCAGGGCGCGCAAAGTACAATGGGCGCAGACTTGCCCTTGACGGCGGTCGCCCCGTTCCGTGAACTAGAAGGACGACAGCTAAAGACTCTACTTGAGCGTTATTGTACAGACTATATTATAGAAACGAGCCTCCCGACAGCTCGACACGACAAATACACGCAATTTTACAAAATCACGCCCGAACACCGTACAATAATAAACGATAACGACAACGCACGAGTGACTGTGGCGATACGCGGGAGAGAGAAACGCAAAATTCTTAGGCCGACAGAGCGGCGCGGCAGCTGATTAGAACAATAATTTCCTGACTCAATCCGACCGACTATGCCGCCACGCGAACCCCTCAGCCTGTGGAGCGAGCGACCGGACTGTGCAAGTTCGTCTCACCGAAACGACGACCTTGTCCTTCGTCCTCTTGTACGGTAGCCTTCCGGGATCCTGTGCTCCTTGATGGATTCGCACGCACGCAACCAGCGATAGCCACAACGACAGGGACGGCTCGTCGTCTTGCAGGAAGCTCGCTCCCCGCCACTCCCACCTATGGGTCGCGAATTGTTTCCCAATTGGATGTCCTCGCTCCCGTGGTCCCCAATTATAGGGCCAATCATACGGGACCGCGCTCGGCGACCCGTGGCGCGCGACTCAAATGGTGGTCGCTAACGCGGCAGCTTTTCTGGATCTTCCGCAGCCGTTCCTGACGCCTCTGAGTCCGGCTCATGATTCCGCTCCTCTGAGCGATTTCCACTATCGGGACTAATATCCTGTACTCAATTCGATCTCCGGTTCTCTGCTTCCCGAGGACCCATCCTCCCGGCAGCCTCTTGGCTCACGGCAGCTGCAAATATAGAGAGCGATAGACACAATTCGATAAGGCAAGGGGGAGGCGGAGGAGACGATACAACCTGTATACTGAAGTCCCTCCTCAGGCCGTCCTCGCAGCTCTTCGATAGCGGTCCTCTTCCTTTTCTCCTCGCCTGGGCTGAGACTCAC
>JANQDE010001376.1:0-17688 GCA_037157785.1 Cephalotes varians
TGGCTTACAATCAGCTGCGGTGGACTCTTCGCCGGATCCTTCGTCGGGGATGCGTCCTCTCCGTGTGATCGCTCACCGTACAGTGCCCACCGCTGCCGCTTGTTCCAGGCCCCTCGTCTATTGCGCAGATCCTTTGCRCACATCGTCCTGCCGGCGGTTACCGGCGYCCTCGATMGGTCTGTCGATAATTCGGGGCATAGCCCCAAAGGTCCTTCCACCTGTGGGAATCTGCCTGCTCCCTGAGCTGATAAGGTAGGGACCCACGTCCGCTACTCCAAATTGACTGCTTGGGGTCGGATCGGCCCGGCTGGCCAGGCCAAGGCTCGCATCCGCCCTCGGTCTCTCATGGCACCGCCGAATACTCCTTCCGTCCGCGGCACGGGGAGATTCGCGGGTTCTGGCTCCCTGGCGGCTGTATGGACTTGGCTGTGTTGAGGCTCTTTAACTCCGAAGAATTTGAATGTTGAGCCTCGATGATCAGAGTATTAGACAGAGGAGCCGGACTTCGCGGGCGAGCGGCGGCATCCCCGGGCATGTCCCCTCCTCGTGATTCCTGAGTCCCGGTCGTCGATCCTCTCTCAATACACACCGTCACCCGGCCGACCACTCAGATCATCGCTCCGTATTCCTAGAGAACTCAAATAGAAAATATATAATTCTGCTCTAAGCGGAGATGGGGAGAATCGCGCCCTCCCAGATAGGGAAAGGACGATCCCCGAGATCGCCCACGGTCAGGCCGTAGCCCTTGCGACGAGGCGCCCAAGGGCGTCACGTCACAATAGATAATAAGTTACACTAATTAATTACGTTCTGTTAACTGCGGCATTGCTTTTATTAGCCCTTCTAAGATTAATTGATTATTGTTAATATTTCGAGAGCCCATCACATTAATAAATAGCTTACACTTATTAATATATTTACATATTTTATATTTGTGTATAATATAATATTTATATATATTATAATTATGTATAATACAATATATTTATATATTTTTTATATTTGTGTACATATATATTATGCATGTGTAATATATTGTTTTAATTTATTTTACAACACATTATTTTTGTGTATCCATGAATTGTCAATTCGCAGCCATTTCACATAAACTTCATTCTTTCTTTTACGCAGYACTTTTTCGACAAGATACACGTCGGGATTAGCAACACGATGCAACTCGTATTCATCCTCCGGCGACAGGTTTTCATGAATTTTCTAGTAGATACACTACGGGATTAGTTTTCTGCACTTTGATGATTTTAAAAACCTCTGTAGTCCAATTTGGCGTGTAACCTTTCTCAAACAATGTCTTATACTTGCTCACGCGTACCGAGTCGTCCACCTTGAATCGCGCGGATGCAACAATCTTTATGCATACTGTATACCGTCGTTAAGAGTTTGTCGGCGATCGCAGGAGTTACATCGATAGGTCTCGTACAGATTGTTCGATGCTTTCGCGCGTACTCTGATACAAGATGCGGTAACAAATCAATCCATCTGTAATTTCCATTGAGCGTAAACTGTTTCTACTATCGTTCTTCAACATACGGTCAAATCATTCGACAACCGATGCCTTCATTACGGAATATGTCGAATAGTGATGGATACCATGTTTCTTCAAGAGTTTCTGCACGTTTGCATTGTAAAATTCCTTTCCTCTGTCAGTCTGCAAATTTTTCGGACATCTTTCATCGTTTCGAATTATTTTTGCGATCATTGTAGCTACATTATTTCTGTTCTTGCTCTTGAGCGGCATAGCCCATGCATACTTACTTAGCACATCGACAACAGTGAGAATGTAATGGTAACTTCTGTTGAATCGCGTGTAAGGACGCATCTCGACTAAATCCGCTTGCCACAAGTCATCATATCCTCATACTATGACGCGTCTTCGTGGAAAATTTGTTCTCGCTGGAGCGTGCAGTTCATTCATCACGCTTCTCGGAACTTTTTTTCTCAGATATCGCGGTGTTAGACACGCAAATGACATAGAGATATATAGTCTTATCTATTTAGAGCCGTCACTTGCTGAATCTTTTAAAGCTCACTTATCATAATCTGTATATTATTTTGAAGCGCCACCAAATTTTTGTCGATTACATCCTGTTGATCTTTCAAAATTTGCACGCTCTGTAGCACGTAACGTTTATCAGCGACATCACCATCATCTATTGATAACGCTACCATCTTGTTTGAAAAGAATCAAGAGATTTGCGTTGTCGCATAAGATGCCGTATAAGATGCTTTGATATCTTTGCATATGTTTGACAGAGATAAAAGGAGTCGACATCCGCGTATCGATCCATTGAAAAATACTCTCTTATCGCATCTTGCTTGTCGCTACATGTCTAATCTTGCGCGACTTTGCGTCAAAGTCAGCTGCACCCATACAAAAAGCGTTATAGAGCACGAAATTTCTGAGTCCGCTCCATTGGTAATATGGTTCCGCTCCGCTTCTTTCGAGCGACGTCCCAGACTTGTTGATCGGCATTTCAATGTTTAGCTGAGTGCTCCGTATCGCGCGGTTTAATTTATAATAAGACCGGCTTCGCAAAGTTCTGCGATAATTGACAAGATCTCATTGTTGTGGGCATTATGGCTCGCTTGTCGTGAGGCCTCGAGTAATCGGAGGCGATCCACAAGCTCATTGGGATCGTCCCAATGAATATAATCGATCGTTTAATGTCATGGTGTGCGGCATGTTTTTTCCGATTTTTTTATCAGACAGCAAGTGTGGTTATACTCTTACTTATACCCCTTGTTATCCATTATTGGATTATGCGTGCTGTGACCACGTCTATGCGCGTTTGTCACCAATAGAATGCTTTTGTATTTCTGCTTATCAGCATTCGTGCAAATAGTTTCGTCGGAAAACTTCTTAAAAATCAATTCGTAGAAACCTGGTGTTCCCGAGTATCTTTTTTCATGTATGATTATATCATCATTCTTGTCCAAATCGATACGTTCGTCACTGTTCGTTCCATCGCTGCTAAAATAAACTCCGTAAACATTGTCTATATTTACCACCTTTTTATCGCTTAATACCATTCCCAGATATTTTTATCCCAATGGACCATAGTGTGTCTGCAACTTTTCTTGTCCCTCGGACGTTTGCAACGAATGTTAAATGGACGACACGAGCGATTCGTTGGCGACTTCAAAATTTTCTTCGACGGAGGAAGCATGCGACTGTTCGTACGATAGTTTACGTTGTTGTAAAATTTTTGGATGCTTCACTCAAATTAGATGGCACAGTTTTCRATCGTTTCAACATTGATTTAACCGAAATAGAAGTCGGAATTAGAGAATTGTCAAACGATGAGTTTGATCGTTTTCGCTTGGGTTTTGGCTCTTCTTCTTCCAAAAAGAACGTTTCATTCCACCGATTCCACATCAGATTTCTCACCGACACTGTTTTCGACAATTTGTTTCAAAGGTTCGACGATAGGCTTAAAGTGTTTTTCCAACGCGATGTCTTCTTCCATTTTACCAGCTTTTAAAGCGCGATATTTTTTACGAATTGAATCGCTCGTTTTCGCAATCTGCTTAGCTATCCTCTTTAATCTCCTCGTCCATGTTGATAATATACCGATAATATATCGATGTATTATCAACAACTGACCATATTACGGTATTGTCATTAAATCCTTTTCTATATTGCCCTTCGGTGAATGCACTGTTCTTGTTAATCATTTGAAATCCATACTTTTGTCGCCAACAATTGCGACATAATTCGCAGAAATCCTCGTAGGATATGTCGGTGTTTATGTGATCGTTGTACACATGTTTCAGGTTGATACCATCCTGTTTGAAAAGAATCAAGAGATTTGCGTTGTCGCGTATAAAATGCTTTGGTATCTTTGCATATGTCTAACAGAGATAAAAGGAGTCGACATCCTCGTGTCGATCCATTGAAAAGTACTCTCTTATCGCGTCTTGCTTGTCGCATGCCACGTCATCAAAGATAAAGATGGAATTYGGAAGCGCTTCGCTCGGTGATACAATTACCAACTTTGGTTCTAATATTTTTTTCAAAAAAATGCATCGTTTTGGAGATAAATACAAAATTCTTGAAAAAAAAGCAAAATGATCAACTACCTTTTTCGATCAATCAAACCATACTCGTTCTGAACGTAAAATTTTATGTTCTATCGATTTTCGGGGTCAAAAATAGGCTATTTCCTTTGAATAACGAAGTAACCTTCAACTGACCTTGAAAATCAACTTCAAGGTCAACTTCAAGGTCACCATCAGGTGCAATACTTTAAACCCTACAACTTTGGTCCTGAGCACTTTTTTCGAAAAATGTATTGTTTCGGAAATAATTAGTCCTAACTGTTCCCACCCCCAGGATTTAAGGGGTAATTTCTACCCCTAAAGTGCTTTTTGGGATACAAAAAAACATGGTCTAATTATTTTTGTTTAACAAGTGTGTTAAGTTTCATTCGAATCACTGTTATTAGAGTATATAAAATATCCAATTTCTTCTATCGGCGCAAATAAATTCTTCAAATATCTATACTTTGGTTGTTGAAGCGATTTCGAATATATGTACACGTTCTCGAAGCGTACGCCTTGTGGACTTTCCAGCAAGCTTATCAACACGTTTGTCTTGTCGCAGTTTGACAAACCGCAAATGATACCGCGTATAGAAATCGGTAACATGTTTTCATGTTTACATATCTTTTTTTCAATCATTAATTTGTCATCGAAATTAGTCACTCTGATCGTCTGTGTCTGCCGCACGAACTGCATATTTTCTCCCATTTACTGAAAATAATAGAGAGCGGTCCTATTAGAGACACGCTAGACGAAATTGCTCAGTAATCATAATGTTTCATGGTGTCAGATAACCGCGATGTACAGCTTTTAACGGCAGAACAATTAAAATACATACCGAAAGTTGTTTTGTTACGAGAGTTTCGCAATTGCATAAATCAATTGTGGGACAGATTATCCGAGCATATAAGAGCTTATTCGAAAATTCAACAATATTATCGGTGTCTGAAACATTATAATTTATCGTGTCATCAAACGCATATTAACGGTCCGACGCCATTGATAAAGAATTGTAGCGATTGTCAAGCTTGTTAAATTGTGCGAAAAGTGCTCTTCCTTTCGAATTGCATATTCYCGGGTATCAGTTTTGCGGTCTGGGAACGCATTTAGAAAAGCGATTAGCCAGAGGCGACCGAAGTATCAATCCATTAGACGCGGCGTGTTGCGAATACGTCATAGCTTATTAGCAACGATCTCGCTGAACGACACGTGGCTGACAATATACTCGCCACGAAAGCGCGGAAACGTATTGCCGCGAGAGATTCGACTCTTGGAGAGAGAGCTGTTGCAGCAGCTGTTTGGGCAGCAATGAAAGCCAAGACGAAAATCGGCATGGGTTTGAAAACAAAGAAGAAGAAGAAGAAAGCAAAGCGAATATTTTCGATAGCGAAACGCGGTGATATCCTACCAATCCTGCCATTGTTGGGGATTCTCGGTTCATTGGCCGGCGGAGCGGCGGGAGTTGCGAAAGTAGTGAATGATAACAAAGCCGCGCAGCATCAGTTGGAAGAATTGGAACGTCATAAAGGTCGCGTGATGGAAGGTCAAGGATCGCGTCATGGAAGGTCAAGGATTTTATCTCACGCCGTACAAGAGCGGACAAGTCTCGATAAAAAAAAAAATGTCCAAGAAATTGCCAAAAGGTGTTACCACACAAACGTACAATTACAACAACTAGCAAACCGTATGCGCATTCCATATTTTAGAAGTATTTTCATGCATACTACCTTACCAACAGGAGTATGTCAAAACGAGAGCAGTATCGTAAATCTGGATAATGTTGAGGGATCGGGTACTCATTGGGTGACATATACAAAAAGGAGGAATTGCGTAATATACTTCGACAGTTTTGGTGATCTTCAACCGCCGAAGGAATTAGCACGATATTTAGAAAATAATATGACACAAATCGAGTATAATCGCACACCTCATCAAAGCAATTGTGATCAACTATGCCTGCAATTTCTACGAATGGTTGACAATCAATTTAAAGACTGGTATTGTATTGTTTAAACTCAGTATCAAACATGTCATTGACATTTACACTGACTGGCAAGAGTAACATCCTCGCAGTAAGCTACTTTCCAGCCGTAGATTTGAGCGATGGCGATTACGAGCTCGGTCTGACAAACTTTGAAACCTACTATATGATATCTAATGTAAATTCATTGAATAATAAATTTTATTTTGACAAAGATGACAAGGAAATTGTTATTTCCGAAGGATCGTATGAACTACATGATATAGACAAATATCTAAAACATGCAATTTCAAACGATATCATGAAAAAAAAGACGCTTCGCAAAGATGAAGACGATGAAAGCGAGTACCCGCTTATAATTCGCGCCAATACGATGAAGAGTGATCAAGTGCGCTTATCGGATAAATTTCAAACCCCACAACATTGGATCGCTGCTTGAATTCTCATCGAAACATATACTGAAACCGCGACAATGGCACGAATCGGATGTACTGATAAATATTATCAACGTAAGCATTATTCGCGTCGAGTGCAACGTGACTGCTGATGTATATAGCAACGACAAGTGCGTACACACGATACATGAATTTTCGTCGATCGTGCCACCAGGATATAAGATATCGGAAACGCCTGCACAGATCATTTATCTTCCAATCATCCCACGGAGCATCACAAACCTGACAATTCGCATTGTTGACGGTCAATTGCTCGATTTTCGCAAAGAGGAGATTACTATTAGACTGCATGTACGATGGCGCCATATAAAATGCTCGTATTAAATGAAGTACAAGTGAAACTGATAAAAGACACAATTTTTAACGCAGAAACGGCAATCAAAAATATCCATAAAAAAGACAAAAAAACGTCGAAGGAGAAACTTTCTGTGACGAACGTTGAATTTTTTAAATCATTGGGTTTTATCGTACGAAATATCTGAAATGGCTGATATCTTGAACATTGGAAGTGAGCCGATTTTCGATGACCGTGTAGTCAAGATTGAAACTCACACGTACAATCCGTACGCCAACACAACATTTGGACATAGCGATGAGATAAGGATATCCATACAACAGCAAGATTTATACACGTTACCATGTGAAAGTTTTCTGTACGTCGAGGAAAGATTGATGGGAGAAGGAAAAGAGAGGGAACGACGAGTCGCAGACAACGCTTGGAAATAATTGCGTTGCATTCATGTTTGACGAAATTCGATATGAACTCAATGGCGTTGAAATTGATCGTAACAGAAACGTTGGATTACAAGAACTATGTATCGCTGACCTATGACAAAGCTCTAATTATGCGGAACGCAGGATGGGATATTACATCAACAATACCAGAAAGATACTATAACTTTTGCGTACCGCTAAACACGCTGTTTGGCTTTTGCGAGGATTACAAACGCATAGTTGTTAACGCTCGTCACGAATTGACATTGATACGAGCGCGCAGCGCTCAACAACAATTGTCTTGTAGAAATCTAACGACGGAGCCGGAAATTGATTTATTCAAAGTGCAAATGCCTCACGTTATTTTAAATGAGGTCAATAAAYTATCCTTGCTACGAGCTTTGGAGAGCGGGCGATATTTAAGTATGAGTTTCCGCTCGTGGGATCTGTATGAGTATCCCTTGTTGCAGAGCACGACCAAACATTCGTGGGCTGTCAAGACTGCAACTCAGTTGGAGAAACCGCGATATGTTATCTTTGCTTTGCAGACTGGTTGAAAGAATATCATGTCTCGAGATGTCAGTGTGTTCGACAATTGTAATTTGACCAACGTAAAACTATATTTAAACTCTGAATTTTATCCGTATAATGACCTGAATGTAGACTTTGACAAAAACAGATATGTCATCCTGTTTGATATGTATGCACGTTTTCGTAAAGTTTATTACGGATACGATTGCTGCGAAACGCTGCTCACCGTGGTCACATTTCTAACGAATGGACCTTTTGTGGTCATTGACTGCTCGCGGCAAAATGTCCATCAAAAGCGTCACTGTAGATGTACGAATAGAATTTAATTACAAAGAGAAAGTACCCGCGAATACTACCGTCTATTGTCCCATCTTACACGATCGTGTGGTTGAATATGCCTGTTGTCCAACGTAGTGCGCAAGATCATGTAAATTGCGAATGTCGGGATAAATAAAAATTGAGATGCTTTGCAATGGAACGTAGTCTCGAAAAACTGCTCATCATGATCGTATCAACGTTTGTGGACCTATTCAAGGATTCATTGTTGAGAGTTTGTTTGTTGTGAAGGAAGTGCGGTGTTGAAAAAGAGGAGCGTTCTCTCCCATTATATTTTTGCAAGCCCCTATCCATGGGATCTACTTACAAAATCTGAAAGATGTATTGCAATGGGAAGCCGGGATTGATTCCGTAAAGCATGGCGCAACATCTTATTACATCGACTGTGATAGGTACCGAAGATGATGTCGCTCTCGTACACGTTAAGGGATATAAAAAACGAGAGTGGTTGAAGGATATGCTCGAAAGCGACGCGAGAAATGACATAATCTAGTCATCGAGACACTGGATGCTGATTACGAAGACAGAATCATTGAATAATCTAGATGTTATTAATGTACTATGCGATGTAATGAACACGTTAAGAATTGCGCATTACAAAATGTATTTAACTGGTAGTCACAACGCAGAAAGAAATTTGTAAAAAATAAAGTATGTTAACATTAATATGTTTCATTTTATTCCCCCGTAGTTAAGAATCGATAAATAGGTAATGGTTATATAGCAGTACGATTAATATCTGGTAGATGTTCAATAGTAATTTAATAAATGTTTGATAATGATTCGATAGATGTTCGATAGATGTTCAATATTCGATGTGGTTTAATAAAAATTCGATAGATGTTCGATAGTGGTTCAATAGTGATCCGATAGATGTTCAATAGTGGTTGAAAGTTATTCGATAAGGGTTCGATAGTGGTTCGATAGTGGTTCAATTGACATTCAAAGTGGTTCGATAGACATTCGATAAATGTTTGATAGTATAATTATAATATTGTGAAGTATGTTATAAAATTATATTAATGTCTTCAGCTGCGGCTGCTTCAAAATGCAACGGTAAGTATAATAAGTTAAATAAAAGATGCTGTTCTCGCGATTCTTCCTCGTGTAAGAGACGATGTCTGTACATGATGTTGGTATTGTATTTCATAAATGATATCATGCATTCCTATTCTAAATTTGAGATGATCCTTCTGAGCAACTCCTGCAGTCTCTCGCACCTTCATCACTAGCGATTCAAGATCTGATTGTGGAACTTGTTAAAATACATGGTGTAAATATGGTAAAATTGAAATCACATGTGCCGCCAGAGCGGACACGGGGTTGGGATTGGTGGGCCGAAGAAAAACCAACGCTCGCGTAGTAGTTTTTATATCTTCTTTATTCAAATAAATCACTTCAAATAGTATTCACTTGTGTAACATTTATTCCGCGAAACCGCAACTTATGTGTCGGCTTAACCAAAAATCGCCCGCTGTTCCATCGCGCGTCATATATATAACCGCGTTTTGGAGGTTTGTTATCGGTTCAGTTCTGCTGGTCAGCACCGACATGATCAGCAAAGTCACATTTACTTCCGGGGAAGAGGTGACTGCGACCTTCAAACGGGTGTTATCTTATCGCTGTGGCTCGCGCCGTCGAGCGATCGCAATAAGCGAAAATTGATCGGTATATAGCGCATTTCCAGGCTGACTATTTTGTCATAGGAAATACTCATGACATCTCTCCCCCCTTAATAAAAGAAAACGAGGGCATCAAGTTTTCTTATTTTATTTTTATATTAGTTTTCCCGATATTTATATTACAATCGTGTGCTTAATTGCTACGTGGGAGTCGGTGTCGCCCGGTTATTGCGTTTCCGTTTTTTAGTAACGCATAGTATTAACTTTTTTAACTACTAAAATTATTATTATTATGGTTGCATTCCCTATAGGATATACAAAATATTTATTCTGAAGTATATTTCCTTCATTTTTTTCTAATTCTTTGTTTATTTCGTTCAGACTGTTACTAAGTTCGATTAGTTTTATCGGGTTGTCTATTACTTGTTTCAATTTGAACTTTTTTGATGGCTTTATGTTATTTTCATCGTTAGCCTTTCGGATTGAAGTAATATCGAATTTAGGGAGGTGAGCCATAATAACTTTAGAATGTAACTGATTAGTTTTGAGTGTGACCTTGGGTGTCGGTAGTTTACAATTTGGTCCTAGCGTAATTTTGTCCGTATTTTTTATCATAACTTTATTTTCTCTTTGATTTTTACAATTAATTGCTATCTCCTGTTCTCCGGGTATAGAATACAACCAAGATTGTTGTTCTGACAGAGTTATCCAAAATGTGGTATTAGTTATTATGTGCCGTTTTTCACAATTTTGTGTTTGGCTCGATGTCTTTGCGTATATTTGTATTTCGCACGGTGCATCTTCTTGCACATGATACGTCGGTCAGTTATGGTCGCACGTGTATCTTATGGAGTCCTGGGTGCATTCTTTTAGGTCATGCTCATTTAACAGGAGATAACGACGATTTTCCTTATCTAAGACTAGGAGGTGATAGTCTTTATTAACGTAAATACATTTGCGCTCGTGTATGGGGCGTTATTTTAATTATTTCGTACACAGGATATGCTACAATCGGAAATCTTAATATTATACAGGGTGAATAGTTATCGAATCACGAGGCGTGTATAGAAGATAGGCAGGGGCGGCGCAACTTACTGTCCGATACGGGCGATTATGTGAGACGCTCAGCTGTATAATATAATAGCTCCCTCTCTCTCTCTCTCTCTCTCTCTCTCTCTCTCTCTCTCTCTCTCTCTCTCTTTCGCTCTCTCACTCTTTCTTTTGTTCTTTCTCTCTCTCTCTCTCTCTTTCACTCATTTATTTTCCAACTCACTGACACTTTAATTATGATAGATTTAAAAATGATATTAACTGTTTGCCGCCTTGTTTCTAATAATTTTGTACAGGTATAAATATCATTGTTATATTAAAATTATCACATTTAAAATGCGTGATTGTAATATAAAATATGTAGGAAAGCGGAGGGGAGAGAGAGAGAGAGAGAGAGAGAGAGAGAGAGAAAGAGAGAGAGAGAGAGARAGAGAGAGAGAGGTGGGATATTGTATTCGAGCGTCAGCTGATCACAGCTGAGCGTCTCACATAATCGCCCGGATCGGATAGTGAGCTGCGCCGCCCCTGCCTATCTCCTATACGAGCCTCATGATTCGATAACTGTTCTTCTTTATAACTTAAAAACTAAGCGTCGGACAAATTTTTGCTAAAGGAAAATTCATTTCAGAACACCCTCAGGACTAGGTCCCTTCAAAGACATAAGATTATTCTGAATCACCCTGTATATATGCTAGGGTAATTGTAATGCGCGCTTGTAATAATATATTTTTGTATAGTTCGCGAGTTTGCTGTTTGAATTCTAAAAGGAAAATGTAATCCGCTTGTTAGTAGGTAGTTACTTCTCGTAATTCTGATACTATTGTTTCTATTGGTAATAAGTAAGTTAATTAGCGCCGTTTTTA
This sequence comes from Cephalotes varians, assembly GCA_037157785.1. Lineage (NCBI taxonomy): Eukaryota > Metazoa > Arthropoda > Insecta > Hymenoptera > Formicidae > Cephalotes > Cephalotes varians. The sequence goes on from JANQDE010001376.1 coordinate 11,612, forward strand.
GTGTAGGTCATGAAGTCTATAATGTCTCTGACGTCGATCGTCAGGTCAGTCACAATAGTGTTTAGTATTAATAAATGCTTGTCCACATCTTTTCAACGTATCGTTTTTGCTAATTGCTGTTGCATTCTATTTGTGACGTTTAACAGTAGATTTTCATTATAGATCAATGTTTTCTCTAGATTTTCTATGTGTCCTATTGTGGCATTTAAGGCTCAGTCAACTGCGGTTTGCTCTCAATAGCCCTTCTACAAAAGAATGTTATTTTAATATTATATCGAGAGCTCTTTTGTTCAATTTTTAATTATCTAACTGGTAATTTTTTATTTAATTTTTTAATATTACGCGGGCTGAAACATGCGTCAAAATACTCTTTCATACTCATTTTTCAAATTTATTTCAATAACGTTTGGTTTTTTGCTCTAAAACTTCTAAAAACGTGGATTAAGCATAGAAAAAACATCATTAAAAACACGCAACATATAAGATTTTTAAAGTTATGTATTTACAAGAACATTGTACCTAAACACTTAAAATATTTACGTCAACATAATAACTTAACTCATTATAGATTATTACACAGATATGAACGTCTCAATAACATATATTCTATTAGAATTCTAAGATTAGAATTGAATGATGCATTTAGAAATTTACATTATTCGAGATTTATAATTTTACGGCTTGTTAAAAAAATAACACATTGCATTCCAATAATATCACGAATGCCTTTTTCAAAAAACAAGAAAAAGCTCTTTACTATTTTCTTTTAAATGAGAGGAAACATATGGATAAGAAAATTAGATAGCTTTTAAAAGACCAAATGATGGATTCTGCTAAAAATATTGAAACAATTAAATACTATTGTCAAATTTTCGATAATTCCCATGGTTAAATAATGCAACAACAAGATAATCAGGTATTCTCTTTCACTCCCCCAACACAAATAGACAGGCAAAAAATAATAGAGGTAAAATTAGATCCACATAATTACCGGAACACTTCTAAAATAGTTCATGAACCTCTCACATTCAACAATTCCAAAGAATGTACAACAGTTATTACAGCTGGAACAAAACTTCTCCCTTCCTTTCAATGATTCAAAAAACAACACAATCCAGGTAATTAAGAATATATCGAAAATAACATTATCAAATTTTATGATGATACCCAATCTGAAATAAGAAACAGGTCCCTACCCATTTAAAATCTAAGTCGCTACATAAAGACACCAAAGACATGTAAATTCTTGAACTTTTACAAAGAACCAATAAATTTATTAAGAACAATCCTAATGTAATATTCACAAGAGCAGATAAGGGTAATATCACGGTAGCTCTTGTGACGTGACGCCTTTGGCATCGTCACAAGGGCATTGACCCGACCGAGGAAGGAAAGGCTCGGAGTGATCCTCCCAGATTGGGGAGCGACTCCACCCGCGGAAACTGCCGCTATTATGTAATTACTTAATTACCGTGTTCTTTTTTCTGGTTCATGTCGTTTTGTAAGTTCGGCGGAGGCGGAATGGTTGGCCGTTTTATTTTGTATTACGCGGGAAGCCGGAATACTGCTGTGGGGAGGAGCAACAGGAGAAGGAGAAGTGTCCGAGGAAGTACCACCGCAGATCCCGAGTCAAAGTCGCCCCATCAGCAACGGACAAGGAAGCCCCGACAGTCTGAGATTGAAAGTTATGCGGTTCCAAAAGGGAGGACTACGAAGAAGGACCCCGCCGCGCGGCCGAACGGAAGGAAGGTCGAAGAAAGACCTCGAGGAGGATGCCGTTTCGGCCTGGCCAGCCGGGCGGATCCTGCCTCTGAAGAAATTCAGTCTCCCCAACAAAATCTACGGGCCGCGCAAAAGTTTGCACATCCCTGGACTCTATCAAGGATCGAGGGCGCTCCAAGCATACAGTATTGAGGGAATGCGCCAAAAATCGGCGCAAAACTCAAGGGGCCTGGGCGAGCGCCGACGGCAGCCATTGTTTGGCGAGCAATCATCTGGAGCGGACTACACCGTGTGTGCCCGGCGATCCCGATCTGTGAACACCGTGTAAGCCACCATTCCGGCCACTCCATAGTGCGGTAAGCTCCGGGCCAAAGCCTCTTCCGTGTCGCGTTTGAGCTCGCAGGTGATTCGGGGCGAGCGGAGCCAAGTCGGAGCTCCTTAAAGAATTATCGTCACGAGGCTGGCCTGCCCCAGGTAGCGTGGGTGAACCAGCTCCCTCCGGAGAAATCGCAACTCGACAGTGGTTTTACGTAGAGTAGCGTTTCTTTATCGTGTCGTGTATCTTGTAAATTGTTGTGTATCGAATCTTGTAAATTGTCGCGTCGGATCTTATGAATTATCGTGCGTCGGATGTTACGGATCATCGTGCATTAAAGATTGTAATTACCGCGTATTAGAGATTGTAATTATCGCGTATTAAAGATTGAAGTCACCGTGTATTGAATATTGAAATTGGGACGTGCATCGTGTCGGGTTGGGACTGCGCGTTCGCGGGCCACGGCGCTTACCGTGTCGTTTGTCGTGCGAATCCGTGGTTCGCGGGCAGCTGTTCCTTGACGGCACCTCTGGTCGTGTCCCTCCCGATACCTTAGTTCGTTCCGTAAATAATATCGCGTGTGAAATCTTGTGTTAATTGCATCGTCCGCTAATTAGCTGCGAACTTGGCGTTTTGCGTGCGGAATTGTAGCGAAAATCAAAAGCGTGATCTAGTATTCGCGGAAAACACCGCGCTGAGTCCGATCGTCTATCGGAAGTCAATTATTCGACTCTCTTGACGACCAGTTACTTCTTTCTCTATACTTTATATTATTTTCATTTCTTTCTTTGTTAAATATACTTTTGTCTTTTATTTCTTTTACTAAATTCTGTGCTGTGCTACCTTCTCTCTCTCAGACCTTGCCAACCAAAATTTAAAAAATCACGCCCCTCTGCCACATACTGAGCGGGGAGCGGCCGGACGAATTTTACAATTAACGAAATATATTAGAGTGGTGCGATTGTTCGCGCCTGGCGCCCATCATTTTAAGTATTGCAATTACGTGTCGAAATCGTTCCATTGTCGCGTATTGTCTTGCTCATTTCATTGCGTATCGCGCTGTCTTTGTCGTCGTGTATCTCGCTCGTGCAGTCGCGCGGTCTCGTTTTTGCTAGCAAATTCCTTTCGGCGGCACGTATCGTCTCGTCTTTGTCTCGCGCATCGCCTAGTCTCCGTAGCGCGTATCGTCTCGCCTCTGTCTCGCGCATGGTCTCGCGTATTGTCTATCTAGTCTTCATTGCGTGTATCGTTCCGTCTCCGTTTCGCGCATCGTTTAAAGTTCTCATTTCGCGTATCGTTCCGTCTTCGTTTCGCGCACCGTTTGGAGTTCTCATTTCGCGTATCGCTCCGTCTTCTTCCCGCGTATGATCTATTCTTCGTTTCGCATAATAAGCTCCCTAAAGCTCGTCGCGTTGCTTTGATTGTACGGCTTATAATTGTGGACGGGCTCTCACGGGATTCGGCGATCCCGGAGACAACCCCGTCGTCGCACTCTAGATAGAACGGAATATTGCAATAAAATTGAAGAAATGCTCAAGGACACTGAAACATACACAATAATTAACAAAGATCCAACTAATAAGTTGACATAAAATATAAGAGAAATTTTGATTAAATGGAAAATCAATGGTTATATTGAGAGCAACACATATAACGGGATTTACTGTAGTGATGAAAATTTACCTAGGGTTTACTGAAGATACACAAGCCTGATCTCACATTTAGAATCATTATTTCGTGTGTAGTAGTCCTACTTACGCAATTACTTACACAGATTAATTTCAAAAAACATTCCAAAGCCAAACAGTCACATAGAAAATAGTTACCAAATAGTCAAAAAATTAAAAGGGATTGAGATAGATGAAAGTTATGAACTTATTTCACTTAACGTGATTTCAATGTTCACTAACATACTGGTTAATTTGACAATAGAAAGTATTTCAAACAGATGGGTTCACATAAGCAAGGGTACCAAGATACCAAAAAACGAATTCATAAAAGCATTGAAGTTAATATCAGAATCGACTTTCTTTAGGTTTAATAACTCCATTTACAAACAAAAATTCGGCACCCCTATGGATTCACCTTTGTCACCCATTATTTCGGAAATAGTTTTACAAGATCTAGAGATGAAAGCTCTTAAAATGTTGTACATCAGAATACCTTTCTACTTTAGATATGTTGACGACATAGCGCTAGTGGTTCCTAGACAGAATATAGATGAGATTCTGAAAGTGTTTAACTCTCTACACAACAGGTTGCAATTTACCTTAGAAAGGGGGAAAAATAAGCTGAACTTCCTAAATGTGACTATTGTGAACAAGGATAGATCATTGGAATTTGATTGATATAAAAAACTACCTTTTCAGGAAGAATCCTAAATTTCCTTTCCCAACACCCTATTTCACAAAAAAGAGGAATACTAATCAGCATGATAGACAGAGCCTTCTTATTGTCGCATCCAAAACACCAAGAAAAAAACTTGGAATTTATTATTGAGACGTTCATTAACAATGATTATCCGTTAAAATTTATATTTGACAAGATAAATATGAGACTCAAATCAATTTTCAAAAAAAGAATTAAAAAAACAAACTGAGAAGGGTTCAAATAATGAAAAAACACATGGTTGATTTTTGATACCTTTCATCAAAAATGTTACGGAAAAATTCAAAATTATAGCTCACGGATTAAAAATGAAACTTCAGCTTTCTTCAGCCTTAATAAATTGGGACGGATAATCAAAGCACAAAAAGACAGATGGAATGTAACAAAAATGTAGTATACAAACTGTCATATAAAAATTGTGATTCTACATATTGTTGCGTGCGCCATCCGATGAACTCTCCGTTCGCGCGAATAGCCTCTATATTCGTGCGAATCCTCGTTGTCATGGAGAGTAACAAGAAGGGGAGGATGTTTGGAACGGAGTTTTGACGTGATGTAGAGAGTCGAAGAGTGACTTTCTGTTAAGAGTTAGTAAATAAAGTTTGTGTTCTTTTAAATCCCGTTCCGTCTTTCCTTGTGTGCAAGTGTGTGCGCGAGTGACTGTAGGCGCGCGCTACATTTTTGGAGGCTCGTCCGGGATCGACGAGCGGATCGACGAGCGCATCGACGAGCGGATCGACGAGCGGATCGACGCGCGGGATCGACGAGCGGATCGTCGCGCGAGACAACAGACGGAACAACGATGTCTTCCGGCCCTTCTACTCGAAAACGACAACGCGAGGGAACCCCTGAGCCCTCGACGGAGAGGAGACGATGCTCCAAGCGGTGCTGCAGGAGGTCCGTCAGATGCGCGAGGCTTACGCGCGCAAGAAGGAGCAGCTCGAGACGGCTATCCGTCAGCGGGACGAGGAGATTCAGYTTCTTCGAGCTGCAACGGCGACGACACAGCTAAGTCCTACCAATGATATCGGGGCGCGAGAATCGGCGTATGTCGGGGCGGGCGTCGCGTCTGCGTGGGGGGACGTGCGCGCGGAATCAATGTTAAAATTGAAACCCGATTCTTATGACGGTACCGTTCCGTGGAGAGAATTTCTTTCGCAGTTTGAAATAATCGCTAGCGCGAACCGATGGAACAATGCTTCGAAAACCTTGGCGTTGGTCTTGGTATTGCTGGGAAAAGCGCGTTCCGTACTAGAATCCGTACAGAATCATGGCGAGTTGAATTTCGACGAATTAAAATCTAAATTAGAGCTGCGATTCGGGGAGGGACATCTTCCTCAAAATTATTACTCACTACTCTCGAGTCATAAACAGGGATTTGGCGAGGATTTCGCATCTTTTGGTGCGGAATTAGAGAGACTCGCCCGATTAGYTTATCCCGAGTTCCCTTTTGAAGCGCGGGACAAAATAGCCGCACAATTTATTTCGGGCCTCCCTGATGGTTTTGTAAAAAGGACCTTGCAGGTGGAAGGAGTGGCTTCGTTGAATTTGGCAATACAACGAGCCAAMGTTTTAAAAAACATTCAAGGGGAAAATAACGTTCAGGGTAGAAGGAACTCTTGGCGATTTTCCAGGGAAGCAAAGAGGCTTC
>JANQDE010001378.1:4293-14673 GCA_037157785.1 Cephalotes varians
GTAATGCAGGTAATCGAAAAGGATATCGCGAAACTAAAAGTATTAATCGAACGCTTAAATACATTATATCAAACACTTAAGTTAAAGCGCGGCTTGATAAATGGATAATAGGATCCGTAAGCAAGACACTGTTCGGCACCATGGATGCTGAAGACGAAACGCTGATAAAYGAGCAACTAAGAATACTACAAAATAAACAACTAACTCTTAAACATGTTACTCAGAACTCAAATAAAAATTTTAAACGCAACAATAGGACACATAAAAGATCTACAAAAAACATTAAATTATAACGAAAATCTACTGTTAAAGGCTACAAATACATTGCAATGGCAATTAACAAAAACGATACGTCGAGAAGAAGTCGATGAACATTTACTAATATTGAACGCTATTACGACTGACTTAACGAACGATGTCAACGACATAATAGATTTCATGAACTACACTAAAAACGGCACTATACTAACTCACTTATTACCAATAGAAACAATAATTGCAGGATTACGAGAAGCGACTACCCTACTAATAAACGGATTAAATTTCCCTTTTAGAATTCAAACAACAAATTGGCGAATCATACAAAAATACATTGTTATGAGCGCACATTATAATTATCCTAGCATATATTGTATAATATTAAGATTTCCGATTGTAGCATATCCTGTATACGAAATAATAAAGATAACTCCTGTACCCATACATGATAGTGCGAATATATTTACACTAATAAAAAATACATATCATTTCTTAGCGATAGATAAAGAAAACTGTCGTCATCTCTTATTAAATGAACACGACCTAAGAGAATGTACCCAGGACTCCATACGATGCACGTGCGACCATAACTGGCCGACGTATCACGTGCAAGAAGATGCACCGTGCGAAATACGAATATACGCGAAGACATCGAGTCAAACACAAAATTGCGAAAAAAGACACATAATAACTAATACCACCTTTTGGATTACTTTGTCAGAACAACAATCCTGGTTGTATTCTACACCCAAGGAACAAGAGATAACAATTAATTGTAAAAACCGAAAAGAAAATAAAGTTATAATAAAAAATACAGGTAAAATTACGTTAGGACCAAATTGTAAACTAACGACACCTGAGGTCACACTCAAAACAACTAGCCAATTACATTCTAAAGTTATTATGGCTCACCTCCCTAAATTTATTTAAAATATTACTTCGATTCGAGAAACTAACGATGAAAATGACATAAAACCATCAAAAAAGCTCAAATTGAAACAAGTAATAGACAACCCAATAAAACTAATCGAACTTAGTAATAGTTTGAACGAAATAAACAAAGAATTAGAAAAAAGTGAAGAAAATATATTTCAAAATAAATACTTTGTATATTCTATGGGGAGTGCAACCATAATAACCATAATCTTAATAATTATAGGATTAACATTATGCGTTATTCAAAAAAGAAGGCGCAATAACCGGGCAACACCGACTCCTACGTAGCAATTAAGCACACGATTGTAATATAAAAATTGGGAAAACTTATATGTAAATTTAGAGTAAGAAAATTCGATCCCCTCGTTTTCTTTCACTAAGGGGAGAGGGATGTCATGAGTATTTCTCACGACAAAGCAGTCAGCCCGGAAACGCGCCATAAAACGATCAAATTTTCGCTTATCGTGGTCGCTCGACGGCACGAGCCACCGCGATAAGAYGACAYCYGCCTGAAGGTCGCAATCACCTCCTCTYCGGAAGTGATTGCGACTTGCTGACCATGTCGGTGCTGATCGGCAGAACGGTAACAGATCGCCGAAACGCGGTATATATACGATGCGCGGCGAGACAGCGGCGATACTCGTTTAGTACGTCTACGCGAAAGGTGCGATATCGCGCAATAAAGTGTACGCAAGTGAAATAGAATAAAGTGGAAGATTTATTAGATATTACAAGAGTTGGTTTTCTTCGGCCCCTCAATCCCAACCCCGTGTCCGCTCCGGCGGCACAACAGATAAAATTTTATAATATTCTTCGAAAGAATATAAATTCTTCTTTCAAGTACATAATAACGCACTATCTCATTTTCTTGTCACAAGAAGGAAAAAAATAATTATTTTTCGGCAATTTTATATYACACGCCGATGCTATTGTTTATATCACAATGTTGATTGMTATTCATGTACGCACACGCAGAAAAATATCATTCTAGTGCTAAAATTATTCAATTTAAGTTTTCTTCTTTTCAAAAAAATATTCTTTGTAAAGATAATCATTACTTAAAGAAAAAAGTATGTATGTGTGTGTTGTGTAATAAAAGTTGTATGTGTGTACATATAGAGAAAAATGTTAATTAAATATTAATTGTTTCAAGTAAAATATTGAGTGTATTTTAAGACTATTATCAAAAAAATGTCCTTCTTAAAGAAGAAAAGTTCTTCAATTTCAAAGAAAATTCTTTGTCAAATATAACTGTTACTTACTAAAAGAAAAAAGTAAATTGAATAATCGCTTTTATAAGCTTTTGTAGAATTGATATTTTCTGTGCATGCATGATGCATGTACACATACATATACACATACATACACATAAATACATATACACATACATACACATAAATACACATAAAACATTTTTCTATGCCATTAGAAAATTTTATTTTGTGATAAAGAGAAGGCGAGAAACCATCATAGCCCGGAACGGGGGTCCAGCGTTACGCGTCGCTCGTGCGTAGCCATTGCCGCTTGTAATAAACAACTCCCCGCGCGCCTAGCAACCTCGTTGGCAGGGTGGCCGCATCTTGTCGCGCGCTTGCATTAGTCAGTAGGCCGGGCTTATACGGCGATTTTTAATAATTAGTAACTCATTAACTATTGCGAAATTGGCAAAATGGTATAAGACTTTTTTGTTCTTCTTGACTTCTTCCATGCTCCTACGGATGGCCTCCGTTTAGACACGAATCGATTGAACACGAGTCACTTGAACAGTGGAAAGCCTCTAGGCACCGGTCGCTGTTGGTGGTGTCCAATTGATCCGTGTCCAAACGAGCCCCTCCCTGCTCCCACCATGGCTCCGACCTTTTTTAGTGGACACCCTGTATATATATATATATATATATATATATATATATATATAACGGGTTGAATTAGCAATTAACGCATCTTTTGCGCCATTTATTGATATCAAATCTTTTATACAAATAATAGATATCACATTGGTTGAGTAAGATAATGCAGTTCTTATGGATATAAATAATGCTTAATATTTGTGTTGAATAAGATAATGTAATTTTAAGGAAGGTTATAACTTGGCATCAGTTATTGATTTCAAATCTTTCATACATGTTACTACCACTTAGAAAAAGTTATTACTACTTGGATTAAAAAAGGTTTACTACCACTTGGGTTACAATAATTTGTTGCAAAGTTACTTCCACTAGGATTAGAAAAGGTTTACTATCACTCCACGTGAGATAATTATTACTACATAGGTTAGAATAATTTGTTACAAAGTTACTTCTACTTGGGTTACAATAATTTGTTACAAAAATATTACCACTTGAGTTAGGTTAGAATTGAGAAATTTAATATCACAGGATAGAATAATTTGTTACAAAAAATAATTTCTTACGTTCCACTTAGATTGTACAAAAATTAACGCGTATACGACGAGCGCGTACACTTAGCGCTTTTTTCACCTTTTTTTAAATAAGATGTTATTATCATTTTTACTATCACTATCACTTGGGTTAGAATAATTTGTTACAAAGTTACTTCCACTTGGGTTTGAAATGAACCAGGCTTTCGATAGCGTGGACTAGCTCGCGGAAGGGATCGAAAGCGTTCGTGGAAAAGAAAGAAGGCTAACGATTATATAACACAAAAGAATGTTTATTCAGACTAGACGCGAGAAGGACGTGGATTACAAAAGACAGAATGCATTCGTTACAAGGCGCAAGATACGTAATTTACAGACAGATAGAACGAGTATGTTACAATGCAAGTAGACGGAACGCGTGCGTTACACGGCGCGAGACACGTATTTTACAGATAGATATAACGAGTACGTTACAATGCAAGTGGACGGAACGCGTGCGTTACAAGGCGTGAGACACGTATTTTACAGACAGATACGACGAATACGTTACGATGCAAGTAGACGGAATGCGTGCGTTCCAAGGCGCGAGACACGTATTTTACAGATAGATAGAACGAGCGCTTTACAATGCAAATAGCTGGAGTGCGTGCGTTACAAAGGGCGCAAGTAGTCGCGAGCGTGAAGCGCGGAGTTCGCCGGCTGGAACGGCGGGAGCGCAGGAAAAACACGGCTGCCGAAAACTCTCGGCGGAGGCTGAGAACGCTCAACCTCCTGGTTCTTGCCGTGTCCCTTGGGAGTGGTGCGATCGACTGCCGAGAACGCTCGGCGGAGACAGAGAACGTTCTACCCCCTTATCTTGTCGAAGGCTCGGAGAGTGTGAAACGGCTTGAGTGGCCGACTGCCGAAAACACTCGGCGTAGGCAGAGAACGCTCTACCCCCTTGTCTCGTCGAAGGCTCTTGCTCTGGGAAGCAGGCTCAGGATCTCAGGCTCAGCTGATCGGGCTGCTAGCCGGCGAGCGGAGTGAGTGCTCTGTTAAAAAGGCTCTCTTTTTATACAGAACAAACCGCGCGCTCGGGAATTCTCGGCGACTTTCGGCTTTCTTCGTTATTGTTTAACCACGGTGCGGAGCCGGGATAAACAATATTCGGTCGTGCGAGATATTTATCGGCGAAGTTTGGGATTCTTCGGGCGCCCTTGTTTAATAATTAGATTTTTCCGGCAAAAGATATACTGGGCGCACCGCGCCGTAACGTCCGAACGTTCTTTTAGCTGCTGTTCGGCTAGGAACGATGCCGTTATAGGATGCATCGTTACAAGTTTTATTACCACTTAGGTTACAATAATTTGTTACAAAGGTACTACTTCTTGGATTAGGTTAGGTTTTTGTTACAAAGATATTAGTACTTGGGTTTTGATACGTGATCTCAAGTGAGACCCGGTGCTATGCACGTATTTCCTTGTGGATTTTGGATGAGTGGATTGTATAACAACTTTCGATATGAATTCTTGTATTTTATGCGTCTACACGTTTCGACATTCGTGACGAACTTATTACTGCTGCTTCGCCATAGCCTTACAACGCTATAACTAACTCCTAAAAACGCCCAAGACTCGCCTAACGCGGTGTATTCTAAATAGATGTCGCTCGGCGCAAACGTTAAAGGAGATGCATCCCCGCATTTATCTTAATCTAATATAACAGGTTTGGTTAAATTCACTACCACTTGGGTTACAATAATTTGTTACAAAGTTACTTCTACTTGAGTTAAGTTAGGTACGTTAATTATGACTTTAAATTCATAATCAGCGACCCCTAAAATCTCTACATATTAAATTTTATAAAAATTAGTCGCGTTCTAATTTTTATCAGTCATTTTGAATTTTACAATTAAGAATTCAGATTCATAACCAGTGACCTCAAAAACCACAGATTTATAATCAGTGATATCAAAAACCTTTACACATCAATGTTTATATAAATAAATTGGTCGCGTTATTAATTTTCGTCCACCATTTTGAATTTTATAATTCGGACTTTAAATTCATATTCAGCGACCTACAAAATCTCTACATACCAAATTTTATATTTTAAATCGCGTTTCTAATTTTTGTCCGCCATTTTGAATTTTTTAATTTGGCCTTCAGATTCATAATCAGTGACCTACAAAATCTCTGCATATCAAATTTTGTAAAAATTGGTCGCGTTTTTAATTTTTGTCCGCCATTTTGAATTTTATAATTCTGACTTCAGATTCATAACTAGCGACCTCCGAAACCTCTACATACCAAATTTCATATAAATTGGGCGCATTGCTGTTTTATAATTCTTGCGTCAAAGAAGACACTCCCACTATCTCGCCTCCAGCGGCGATGACGACGTTTCTTAATCAGAAATTATCCAGATTTAGACTTTGCGTCACAATATCTCCGTTTGTAGGATACGTAGAGAAAAAATAAAAACAGTTTTATGATACAATTCAAACACAAGCTATCGATTAGCCTACTTAGAATTCAATCGGCTCAACCGTTATTGAGATCTAATAATCCGAATTGCTTGCAACTCGCTGGCTCGCGTATAGATACACGTTCGGTTCTCGCGCTACACTTTAGCGCCGAGACGATCGTGTCTCTGGATTTGTTTTTATGTCGTATTTTATGGTACTGAATTTTACTTTCCTGTCATATATTTGATTCACCATTTTTTAGTGAAATAAGCCAACTGAGAAAACTTATTAAAAAGATACATCAACAATAGTACCTGATGAAACGGAAATTTATTTTTAAAACTAATTAATTAATATACGTACTACATTGTAATATAGTAATAAATATTATAAGTATTATTATAACTATTATTATAACTAAGTAATTATTATAATTATTATAAATGTTTTATATTAAATCTTTATTAATTAAAGTTAGTGAAAAATTTGCCAATATGAGCCAACGCAGAATTTAGTGCGAAGTTTTATAATTATGAATATAATACATACAAATACAAAAATAATTTGATTACAAACGTTTCGATTCTCGCTTTGGATCCTCTTCAGTGTGAAACAAGGTTGGAAGACAGAAGACGAAAAGCACTGTTTTAGATGGATGCATCATAATTCTTCCTCCAAATCGCATGGACAAGATTAAAATTTAGATGTATGAGTGTCATTACGGTAGTCATGAATTGCTTGTAATCAAATTATTTTTGTATTTGTATGTATTATATTCATAATTATAAAACTTCGCATTAAATTCTGCGTTGGCTCATATTAGGAAATTTTTCACTAACTTTGATTGTTGTCTGGGAGCCATATAAATGTTATCACTATTATTGTTTAGTATAAATTTAAATCTTTATTGTTAAAATTCTTTTATCATAAATATTGATTTAGAATACATATAATACATTAAAAAGAAAATTTAGTGTTTATAAAAATAAAAATTATTCAATAAAGAAACTGCTTTAATGATGGATTGAACGATACAATTCTTACGCGTTTGTATATAAAGCTTGCGGCACATGTACGTTTTCTTGCTGAATTTACATTTTAATAAAATACTAAAAATTCTGCGTTTTGTATAATGTAACTTTATAGTAATTTACTAAAAAACACAAGCAATCCTGCAAGAAAACATGCATCGTATGCCGCAAGCTTTAGATTCCTGAGACAAAACAATCGACAGCTCGACCATCGTGCCTCGAGTTGTGGAAGCGGGGAAATAGTAAGTCCTTATATCTTCAAAATCGTGCCGAAAAGAATAATTTATTCTGAATACTGACTGAATGTCAAAGTTTATTAATGTTTTATCATTTACGTTTAATGTTTTGTTACTTATTGCAAGTCGGTAAGAAAGTACAGACATCTTCTTAAAAATGTTTTTGGTCAATAACTGTTAATACATCTGGAATGATACCACTTACAATCTTATTTAAACTAATTTAACAAACGAATTTTACAAAACTTCTTACAAAATTGCTGTTAAGCACTATTTATTATATCATAAGCAAATTTTAAGCTTTTCAAATTCTAAATATTTCTCAAACATACTACCAAACATATTTATTTTATTAAGAACCTTCCTAACAAGCAACAAAAAACAAAAATATCGAGTTATCATAATCATTTTCCATAAAAGTATTACGTATAAGGATGTGAAATTCTTCTGGCATTTTTGTAACATTATGATATCTTAAAAATTTCTTTATTTCATTACACATTACATATATTACATTTTTAGTACTGGAATATCAGAACACAGCCTAAGTAGCAATTTTACGTAATTGATTCTGATATTTAAATCTAAATAGATTACACTGTCTCGCATCAATTCACATACAACAAAGTTATGCAGAATCACATTGCAAATGCGATGTGACTGTATCGCGTTTTTTAAATGTGTTTATTTTATAAAATCGTAAAAATAACATATGTTAATAAAATAAATTTATTTAAAATAATTTTATTTTATTAATTACAAAACAGATATACTTTTTCAAATAACACATGTCTAAAAGACAACAGAAAGATGTCTTTGAAACCTATACATATGTTTCTACGTAATTACTTTTATTTCATATAATTTAAAATTAATATAGAATAAAAATAATAAAATCGATATTCTGTTATTAAAATTATATACTTTCTTTATTCTATAAAATTATCTTATTTTGATATGTTAATTTATTGCAATTTTTTAAATATACATAAAACTGCTTCAAAATATTTAGAATACATTTTAATTGAAAGTGCACATTTGAAATATAATATTTATGATATAAGAAATTATGAAATGTTTTAGTTGCAATGTTAATAAATCATATAAAAAAATGTATATATTTGAAACCTATATGAAATAATCCAGAATATTGCATATATTTCCTGTTTAGGATAATTGTTGTATTTATTATCAAATTTTTTTATTTATTATAAATTGAGACAAACCGTGCACGAAGTGGCTCAGTCGGAGTGAGCAACATGTTAGCCTGTAGCCGAAGATTCTTTAAAGTATCCACGGGCTCTAAATAAAAGTTATGTATTAAAATGGCTATCAATGCCTGCATTTCTAGCAAKGCATATCGTTGACCTGTAATTCAACAAATATTACAATCTGTTCAGCTATTAAGGAATATATAAAAGAATATATAAGAATATATAAAAGAATATATTACCAATACAGTTTCGTGGTCCAGCACTAAATGGGACATATGAGTAAAGATGTTGATTACGGATTTTTTCAGGCAAAAATCTATTTGGCTCAAATATCTCTGGATTTGGCCAAAAGTTGGGGTCTCTATGAACTCCATAAATATTAAGAAGTAGAATTGTTCCAGCCGGTATTAAATAAGATTCTAAAAAATATATTATAAAATAGGATGCAATTCACATATATTAAATATCATTATAAATATGTGTTTCTTATTTTTTATTATATTTATTTTTACACTATTAATCTCTCAATATAACATAACTGTCAATATATACAGGGATAGAATGATACAAGGATATAAAGATAGAATGATATACAAGGAGAGAATGATAGCAATAGCCCTAAGTATCACCCGAAGTAAGCGCAGTGAGATAATTAATCGGTATTACGGAAATGCGACAAGAATAAACTTCAAGATATGTTAGGAGATATGATATACGTTTACTTCATTATAGAATCATTAATATTTGTTAGAAATTAGTTGCTGTTAATAAATAAATGTAACAAATAAATATTTTTAATTCATCAGAATTATATCCCTATTATTTTGTATACGACAATATTAGTAGTAAATATGAATAAAATTTGAATACAGTAACAATCAAATAACATATGTACCAATTTTTATTTTAATGTACTAATTGTAATATTTTTAATTTTATAAGTGAGGTGCATGATTATTGATACTAGACGCATGTTTAACCGTAATCCGTAAGTATAATTTTAGATCTTTATATTTCAAAACTACTACTTGGAAAAGTGATACATAACTTTTTAATTTATTTTTTAAAGAACTTTTTTATTTTGATAATTTGATTCGCGAATTTCAAGCCCAATATGCATATTTTTACGTAATAGGAACATGGTATGATAATTATTTAAATTTGTTATACAAATTAGTATTCTGAAAATATTATATGTTATGTTATAAAACTAAATTTATAATTAATAAAAAAATTAATTTTTAGAGTATTACATATAATTAGTTATTAGATAAGTGTTAAAAATATTATATAAATATTAAGAAATATAAATAAATAATTGTATAATAAACGTTATATATAAAAATATAAATAATTAATATATAAAATTAATAATAATAATTATTAAATAATAATAATAAATTAAAAATATAAATTTTTGAGTCCCTGAAATAAGGATATCGTTATACATACAAATTAACTTTTATATTTGACAACATATTTGTAATGTATTATTAAACATATTACTAACAGTATTACTAAAAACGCATATAACAAAAGGTTTTATCAGATACGTACGTAATTTTACGTCTTTGCAAGTAACTCTTGATATGATGGGTACGGTTGAATATAAGCGCATAGATTCCTTTATACATCTTTCTAAGTATCTCAGATTCTTTAACGATTTCATACAGAATGATCCTCCATTTTCTTGTATAACGGTATCAACTTCTTTTCTGACACGATCCTGTATTAACGATGTTAATTAAAAACTGCTTTTTAAATTTTCTGATGTTTTAATGTACACACAAATAAATTTTGAGTAATGCAATTATTTTAAAAGGATTTTGATTAAATTGTTTAAAATAAACGCACGCGCGCGTACGAACGCACTTATATATAC
>JANQDE010001379.1:6689-17831 GCA_037157785.1 Cephalotes varians
ATCTAAATTTAGGATAGCCAGACAATCATCACATGACCTTCCTCTCCTAAATCCCCACTGGGAGTTCGGGATTAGATAGTCCAATTCAATAAATCTCTCAAGTTTTCTCTTAACCAGTCTTTCCAATACTTTCAGCACGCAAGAAGCCAAGGAGATCGGCCTAAAGTCATCCCTGGAAGGCTTCTGGAGGAGAATCACAATAAATTTATTTCACAGCTTAGGATAATATCTGCCCTTTAAGATCAGATAAAAAATCTCCAAGAGACAAATCAAGCCAGGATCGGGGATGAGTTTAAGAATAGTGTTACTAATCATGTCTGGACCAGGTGAACTTTTGGTCTTTAGAGAATTTATTATCTCCTTTAGTTCTAATATATTTATTTTAGAATCAAAGTATGAAGGATAATATCCACCAATGCAATCCTCTAAGTATGGAGCCATACCATCCGGTGTCAGTCTAGATATATATCTATCTAAGACCTCCTGTCTGTTTGTGAGGGTTAACGTGTTTGAGTCTACGAAAACATGAGAGTTCCTAAATGAGTTAATCGTATTCCAGAATTTAGATGGACCCCGATAGGGATCCAAACTGTCTACAAAATTTCTAAAACTAGTTCTTTTCTTTTTGTTCAATTTTCTCCTTGTTTCTCCGCATTGGGAAATCCTTCTATATTCTATCAGACTTTCTCTAGAGGGATTTCTAATGAAGTTCTTGAAACTTAATTTTCTTTTATTTACTGAATCAGAACATTCCTTATCCCACCATGGATTCATTTTGTGTTTAATTGGGTTTTTTGAATTATTGCATGGAACAGTATTAATCGAATTATTTAAAAAATTCTTTTTATATCCTCTGCCATCATATAAAATAGCGCCCGCCTGAAGTGTTGAATCTATTATTATATTGTACCAGTCATTTAGCGGATCCTCACTTTCCAACTTAACTGGAAGGGATTCCAGTTTAAGCTTTACTATTTCAGGGAAGGATTTACAATCGAAACTACCTAAAGCCAGCTTCGGACGGGATCTCCGAGCAGAAATGTCAAACCTAGTTTCCGAATATGATACTGTCTTACCAGTCAGTTTGATTACAATAGGGTAATGGTCACTCCCTCTAGGATCCTCCTCAATTTCCCATTTTGCAATTATTGAGTGGGCATTAGTTAGTGATAGGTCCGGCACACTTTTATAGTTATTAGAAGCTGAAATCCGGGTACCCATACCATTGTTTAAAAGATAGAAAGGGGATTCAAAAAGAAATCCATCAAGCGAACATCCCGAGGGGTTATTCACCGATGAACTCCATGATTTGTTTTGAGAATTAAAATCCCCCAAGATGAAGGTTTGAGCATTCAGAGTAATATGATCTATTTGGCTAAAAAAGTCACGCCAATGATTGGTTTTGAATTTGATATCCGGAGATTTATAGAACGAAATAACATAAATCCTATCAGGACAGATCTTACTATCAATTACAGATATCATCGTGCAATTACATTTATTAAGGCCTTCCATATCAATCCTCTGCAACAAAGGGTTCAGAGATTTTTTACAAATGATCATAGATCCACCCCCCTTTCTCGGATCGTTCCTATCATTTCTAAACACTGAATAATTCTTAAATGAAATTTTATTTGATTGATTCAACCAGGCTCTCCTGTAGGCAGATTATATCAAATTTCTGGATAAAATCCGAAATCTCCGCATATTTCCCCAACAGACCTCTACAATTCCACTGAAGTATTTTTAACATTACACGAAAGAAAAAAGAAGGGTATAAAACCTGGAGATAATCTAATATTAATAGTAGAAAGTTACGTAGATTCGCTAAATAAAAGTTTTATATAATTTAATAATGCGGATTCTCTTTCAATGGAGGGTTTGTTGCTATTATACAAATCAAAAAGATCCTTAATAATTACTCCCGGAGCCGGGAAAATCTCTTCTATATTATTATTATTAGCATGAGGGGTTTCAAGTGAGTCACCCACCGACATTATTTACCGTGGGAATCGCGGATAAGTCTTCAGAGTTTATATATTCCGAACTTGGAACCAAAGTTGTATTTAAATCATTCCTAGAGGGCCACTGTCCCGAATCTGAGGTGGAATTCTGACTTACTCTCTGAGATCTTCGTTTGTTCTTTCCCCTAGATACTACGGAACGAGAGGTTGAAGGCCGAATTATTCGCACCGCAGGTTCTGTTTCATCTTAGGAGAGATCCATATTACTCCACGCCAGATAAGCTGACGCTTTGAAATTCCTCTCGACCTGATCGCAACTCACTGTATTTCTGCTCTTAGCTAATTTTTTTGCTACATATTGATTAACATTACAGTAAGCCATTATAGAATTAGTTATTTTGTAATTTTGAAAGATAGTACATCCTGTATCAAAGAGGGGGTGTAATTGGCCACAGTCCGGACATAAGAGAGCATTATCTGCACAAGAATCCGAGATGTGAGTCCTACCACATCCGGTACAAACGGGGGAGCTTCTGCAGAAGACAGAAGAATGGCCCCACCTTAGGCAGTTAAAACATTTTCTCACTCTGTTCACAAAAGGTCTAACTCTTGATCTGACATTCCAGATAGAAATGAACTCTGGCAAAAGATTAGAAAGAAATTCAATTCTAATTGAGGAGGAATCCCTCAGCTCATTGTTATGGTTTTTATCTCTAAATTTTAATCTAGTTATAGATTTTAATGTTATTGGTCTATCCATGAACCTTATACCTTTATATATCTCGTCTATCGATAAACTAAGGTCAACCCCCTTAACAATTCCTGATCTCACTATCTTATAGTTAGGAATATAAGCCGTCCAGCCCGCCGGCAATTTATTTGATTGAACGAATTTGTTCGCATCAAAGCTAAACTTGAAGTTAATGACTATTAAATTTTTGCCTCTTCTTTTAATATTGATTATAGCAGGAAACGAATCGGCCAGGGCCTTACCTAAGCTCATAGGGTGAAGATTACCTATATTCCCTTCAAGGGATTTCACATGAACTAAATAAGGAGGGCAATTAGACACAATATATTTATTGGGTTTTTGAAAATTAATGAAGATCAGTCTATTATTCATTCCGGTGACTGAGGAAGTCGAGTGGGATTCCGGTTCTATTGTTATTTGATTTATCACATTATCCATGTCAACTATATTAGGTGGAATGATCCCCTCATGAATCTTTCCCTCCACTGAATCCCCACCTAAAGATTCCATTTTACTCCTCTTAGGGGAGTTCCCTAGCGCTCTTGATTTAGGTGAGGAAAGACTTTCGCCTTCCTCAATGGATCTGTTCTTCTTCCCATTGTTTTTCTTTTTCATGCTATCTATCTAAGTGCCACAATATCAGAAAGTATCACAACAAAAATAGACTTGGTATTAGAAAAGTCGAATATTTTAGCGTTTGCGCAGTGAGTAGGCTATTAATCAGCTAAGTAAGTTTATCAATGCCGAAGGGTTCCCACTGAATAGAAGAAAACCTCAACATAACAATCTGAATACAATGACTATATTAATATCTACATAAATTAATAGTAAAGTTGGCGAGAGATCCTAAAGAACAATAAATTAATATTAAATAATACTTAATATAGTACTTTAGCACAGCATAGAGGAATGACAATAAACTTATTTATTTTAATTCAACTAACAAGATGAAAGGATCAACCAGGCTAAGGATAAAAGGGCGGAATTTTATATAGTACTTTTTATAGGTCGTACACAACCAGATAATTCTTGAACTTGTTTATTAAGGCTGGAACAGAATAAGTAACAATTAAAAACTTCCTGAAAGAGGAATAAAAAAAAGATATTACATACGGGAGAAATATTCAATTAGATGAGAATAAATCAATGTCTCCATAAAGGAGGAAGAAATTTCTGACTATGTTAAATTAAACGGTATTATAGTCATAACTCTTAAAGTCAGTAAGCAAATATAGAATCGAATGGAAATAGCCGACCAAACGAAGAAAAGTAAACACGAGTCATGATACAAACAAAGGGGCTAAGGAGGTAGAAGACGAATAATGAAAAAACTTACCAAATATAAATCGAAGGGGGAAAGGGGGGAGGCCCAGACGCGAGTAATTTATTGTCCCACGTAATCTCCCCTCCAGCCCCACCCTCACAATTCCGAAATCAAAAGCCTAAACAATAACTCAGGATAGACATAAATGCGATAAGTAGAACAATTAATGAAGCCCTTATCAAACCTTCAAAGTAATACTCTTTATGTAAGCCAAGGAATGATATATGATCACATTTTATTTACATATACAGGGTGATTAAAAACAATCCCGGTGTCCTTGTAAAGACGTATTCTTGACTTAATTTTGAAACGATTTTTCCTTTGGCAAAACTTTATCCGAAACTTAGTTTTTAAATTATAAAAGGAAATAGCTTGTTTTGGACCGATTACAGATGGTAGGCAGGGACGGCGCAATCCATCGCCTGACGCGGGTCGTTATGCGGGGCGCTTACTGCGATCAGCTGATTGCAATACGCGATGTGTTGCAAGCAACTGACGAACATAAAAACACATCGCGTTCACACACACACACACGCGCACACACTCACTCTCTCTCTCTCTCTTTCTTTCTCTCTCTCAGTCACTATTACCTTGTAGAAATTCGATGTCTTCATACTGATATTGTCTGAATAAGATGATTAATTTCTTGATCGTGATGGCTGGAGGGATCACACGTTTTCAACTAATTCACATTGCGTATAAGCTCAAACTTTTTATGTCTTTTATAAATTGTACCGACACGTTCACGAGTTTACTTACTCACGTACTTGATTTATGCACGAATTGGTAATTGCTTATCAGTTTATTTTTCGGCGACTGAAAATTACTCAAATAACGAAACACATTACGCACAATCACAATAATCAACACAGTAATCACAGAAGTAATCCTTTTTTAATACATTTCATCGCGTGTATCAATAAAATTTACGGATTTACCCACGCACGTGATCGATAAAATGAAAATTCTTTATTAACAAATATATTCACTGTTAATCACAATCGATTAATAACCGATTAATCTTTAATCCAAATCACTCGAAGAAAGAAACATGTTTGTAAACACAAAGCGCAAAGTGATTCTTTATTACGATTGGTTTCTACACTTAGATTCAGCAAAGATCTAAAAGCAAGAACCAATCACATTAAAGAATTATTGAGAGCTTACTGATCTGCTTTGTCTGCTGAAAGCAATGCTTCCAAGTGTCCGATTAACCAATCAAATGCTTCGAAGTATTTGTAGCGCTGAATGGACTGTATGCACATACCCATAAYCAATAAAGTCAGTCGATTGCTTGCCGCGAGTAAATTTAATGCGTTGTGTTTACAAACATGTTTCTTTCTTCGAGTGATTTGGATTAAAGATCGGTTATTAATCGATTGTGATTAACAGTGAATATATTTGTTAATAAAGAATTTTCATTTTATCGATCACGTGCGTGGGTAAATCCGTAAATTTTATTGATACACGCGATGAAATGTATTAAAAAAGGATTACTTCTGTGATTACTGTGTTGATTATTGTGATTGTGCGTAATGTGTTTCGTTATTTGAGTAACTTTCAGTCGCCGAAAATAAACTGATAAATAATTACCAATTCGTGCGTAAATCAAGTGCGTGGGTAAATTCGTGAACGTGTCGATACATTTTATAAAGGATATAAAAAGTTTGAGCTTATACACAATGTGAATTAGTTGAAAACGTGTGATCCCTCCAGCTATCACGATCAAGAAATTAATCATCTTATTCAGACAACATCAGTATGAAGACATCGAATTTCTACAAGGTAATAGTGACTGAGAGAGAGAAAGAAAGAGAGAGAGAGAGTGAGTGTGTGCGCATGTGTGTGTGTGAACGCGATGTGTTTTTATGTTCGTCAGTTGCTTGCAACACATCGCGTATTGCAACCAGCTGATCGCAGTAAGCGTCCCGCATAACGACCCGCGTCAAGCGATGGATTGCGCCGTCCTTGCCTACCATCTGTAATCGGTCCGTAACAAGCTAACTATTTCCTTTTATAATTTAAAAACTAAGTTTCGGATAAAGTTTTGCCAAAGGAAAAATCGTTTCAAAATTAAGTCAGGAATATGTCTTTACAAGGACACCGGGGTTGTTTTGAATCACCTTGTATATCCTTCCATCATCCAAACAAAGACTTGGAATTTATGAAGATTACTTAACCAAAAATATGCTAGTAAGATATAATACTAAATATGATAGGGAGTAGCATCATTTACAACATAAAAATCATAATTAAATTGAGAAATAAAATAATAACTTTATTATAGAGTAATATAACTCCCCAATTGTTTAAACGCAACGTACGGTATTTAATCCTTAAATATTAATCATGTAAATGACATAGACTTATAAACATTTAATATCGGTGTGATGTTATTTTGGTAAGTTACATTTTAATAACTTTATACAAAGAAAAATGCATAGAAAAATGATGCAACCAAAGACATATAAAATATATGAAAAACAAAACAGATCAAAATTGTTGTACTGGTATGGGAACTCACCCCGAATCCAGGGCTTCTCCCAAGATTGACTCGTTTATGTTTTCCTTAGGAGTTTCTCTTGAATCTGGCTCAAACTAGCCGACGGTTAGTAGAGATCCTTCGATTCTCAATATGGCCGTTTACGCCACGTGCCTTTTCCTTCCAAAAATTTATATGAATAATATACGTCAACGTAGAAATGTATACTTCCCAATATCACTAAATATCAATCGATCTTAGAAGAAAACACTATCTTCTATATATATTCTATAGAATAGAATTATATACGTGGCATTTCCACAGCTTATTATAACTTGCGTCCTTCCTTCATGACCGCCCGCAAAGCAATGAGCTGGGATTTAGTTGCACATTTCGAGCCGATTTCAGAGTCGACGCCCAYCGTTCTCYTCTTGCCGCTCGTATCCTAGCAACGAACCGCCGGATGCTTGTAAACAACGCTCGTGACGCTTCACCTCAGGAGCGTTCGGATTCTAAAATGACATTGTAATCCCCCTGAGCTTTGAGTAGCTAATTAGAACTTTCCTTTTTTTTATTTATGCTTTGCATTCAATTTTACACTAATAATTAAAATTTCTTTTGTTACTAATATTATTAATAGTAGTAATACTATATATATTATTATTAATAAAATACGTATATTTTCTTCATTTTATAATTATCTAATTATATATTTTATTTAAATTTGAATTAATAAGTAACCTTTTTACATATTGCAACAGTAAATTAATTATTATAAATATGGTGCACAAAATAGGAATTTTAAATAAAATATATAATTAGATAATTATAAAATGAAGAAAATATACGTATTTTATTAATAATAATATATATAGTATTATTATTATTAATAATATTAGTAACAAAAGAAATTTTCATTATTAGTGTAAAATTGAATGCAAAGCATAAATAAAAAAAAGGAAAGTTCTAATTAGCTACTCAAAGCACAGGGGGATTACAATGTCATCTTAGAATCCGAACGCTCCTGAGGTGAAGCGTCACGAGCGTTGTTTACAAGCATCCGGCGACTCGTTGCTAGGATACGAGCGGCAAGAGGAGAACGGTGGGCGTCGACTCTGAAATCGGCTCGAAATGTGCAACTAAATCCCAGCTCTGATTTGTTTGTTGATTTGCAAATTTTAAGTGTATTTATATTGAAAATAAAATGGAAGAAAATACGATGCATTTTTTCGATATTAATGCTCTTTTATTTCCGGAAAGGAAAAAATGTTGCACAAACAGCAAAAAAGATTTGTATCATCTATGGAGATAGTGCCATAGCTGAAAGTACAGTTCAGAAGTGGTTCATTCGCTTCAGGAATGGCAATTTCGATTTGGAAGACCGAACGTTCCGGCAGGCCTGCAATCGTTGATGATGATCTTAACACTGATTGAAAATAATCCACGTCACGAAACATCGTAGAAATATTTCACATATCTCATATGAGTGTTATACGGCATCTGAAGACACTCGGATACATAAATCGTTACGATGGGTGCTTCACAATTTGACGGAAAAAAATTTAATGGACCACATTTCCATCTGCAATTATTTGCTCAAACGCAACGAATGATCCATTTTTGAAACGAATAATCACGGGCGATGAAAAATGGATTGTTTACATGTGGAACGGAAAAGATCTTGGGGAAAATGATATGAGCCATCATTAACCGCTCCAAAGCCGGTCTGCATCCGAAGAAGGTAATGCTGTGTATCTGTGGGATTGGAAGATCGTATATTACGAACTCCTTCCACACAACCAGACGATAAATTCGGACAAATACTGTTCCCAATTAGACCGACTAAAGCAATCGATGAAAGCGTCCGGAATTGGCAAATCGAAAGGGTGTCGTCTTTCATCAGGACAACGCCAGACCTCACGCCTTGTTGCATACTCGGCAAAAATTGGTGCAATTTAGCTGGGATGTCCAACCTCATTCACCATATTCACCCGATTTTGCACCTTCAGATTACCACTTATTCCGGTCCCTACAGAATTCCTTTAATGAAAAGAACTTCGATTCTTTGGAAGCCTATAAAAACCACTTGGAGCAATTCAGAAAGATGCCAAGTTCTGGGAGAATGGAATCATGAAGCTACTTCAAAGATGGCGAAAAATAGTGGAACAAAATGGCACATATGTGATTGAATAAATCCATGTTACAAATATCTAAAAATTGTCATTGAAATTTGCTTAAAAACCGCTACGAACTTTTGTTCCAATCCAATAAAGTAAATATATACATATATAATATACCATTTCACAAGTAAATCAAAAAACGTTAAATAAATACAGAACTTTATTAAAATCAAAATGTTTGTATTTGACTCCTCTGATAAAATTCGTTAATTAAGTTATTACAAATCAAATTTATCATGCATATGCATATACATCGGTTCTAATATAATTATTTAAAGTAACTGCTCTACACTGTAACGATAAAATTAGAAATTAGAAATTAGAAAGCTAAATAGCTACACACTACAACACAGTGTGTCACACAATGTATGATTGTGTTTCGTAGTTGGAAAGCACCCTATATCTGTGCTAAGCTTACGTTTATACGTAAAATGTACAGAAGTTTTTTTTCCTAAACTTTCAATTTTTATTTTCCATACACAGTATTATTTGTACAAGTAATCCAAAGAGTGCTGTGGACTCATTTTGTACATACGAGCTGTAGAACTGTTATTTTAAGTAAATGTTCACCTCAAGTGATGACAGTTGAACGAACCGAAAATAAGTTAATTTTTTAATTTTTTTCAACTTTTGTGTCGGCTATTAGCATTTTTTTTTGTACGTACTTTAATTCTAAAAAAATTTTGCAATCTGTAAAGCCAATAATTGCATTCCAACGGATGTCTTTGAGATATTCATTGGAATGCAATATTGTCGGTAATTTTCGTCAATTCAGAATCCCTTTAAAGCTTATCCATTTGAATTGAAATAGAAAAATCTTTGAATGGGAAGGAATGTACGTACCATTTGGATTTTATTTTAAAAAATTAAAGATTCTACTATTTGGGTTTTATTTTTTAAAAGCCGTTGTACAAAAATTATTTTTCTAGATTCTATTATTCTAAACAATTTTCTCTTTCATTAAATTATTATTAAAATTGCTGAGATGTAAATTTTAATCGATATGTTAATTAATCGATATGTTAATTAAAAAATAACTAAAAATGATATTTTTGGTACTTTCAAATGCCAAGCGTCAAAATCTCAAAAATTTAATCCTAAAACAATTTAAACAGCTTTGAATTCAGCGAGTTTGATTCTATAAAAATCAGTTTCATTAATAAGACAAAAGTGAGGTCATACTTATTATTGTAATTGTTCATTATTTATTATACTAGACATTACAGACGCGCGCTTCGCGCGCGCAATGTAATTTCTTTTAATTATACTTGAATAAATGCAATTTATATTATACTATTACTATTACACTATTAACTCTTCGGTACACAACTGTCAAAATATGCAATGACAGTCGCTCACGAAGCAAGCGCAGCTAGAGAACCAATCGGCATCACGGAAAAGCGGCAACAATACTTCAATATATGCGAGTAATCGATTTAACATACCTTTTTTAGAAAGGATTAATTGCTGATAATAATTGGTAATCGGTTTTGCGATGTAGTACTTATAGAGATAAGAATATTAATCATATGTTTTCTATATTCCTTATGTGTATTCGTTGTTTCATATTTCAGATCCTATGGTGCACGATTCACAGACAAAGATATTTTCTTCACAAAACATCTGCAGAATATTACGACGGCAATAATAGTATTATTGAATGTGATGAAAAACGTCTACGATATAATTACAAATAATTCATTTTCAATGATATGCTTTTGCTTGTTTAACTGGTATTGTAGAATGTGTATGCTAATTATAGATGGGTTGTTTACTCATTATATAAATGATATGTATCTAAGATTTCGCGAATTAAATAAGATTGCAATACAACACTTGAGAGAGAATCTATCGGTTTCTTACATCGATACTGCAAATTCAAACTCATTTAATAACAACAGTGCTGTAATTATCAAGATCCATTCAATTCAACATATTCATCATGGATTGTACATTTTAACGACAAAGGTAAATATGTTGTGTTATTTATTGATTATTGACATTATTATATTGTAGCCTAAAGTATGAATGTAATTAATGCAATTAATTTATAAAAAAAACACGATTTTTTTCTTAAATCACAACAATTTTGATCAAGGAAAATACATATTTAATATATAATTGGATGTAGAATGACAAATAACGGTAATTACTGTGATAAAATTACACCAATAAATTTGATTATATATATATATATATATATATATAGATTATATACAGGGTGTCCGAAAGCGAAGTATAAAAATGCTAAGGACTAGGTAGAAGGGATTGAGATAAACRAAAAAGTCYYATAYCATTTCGCGAAATTCGCAAGAATAGCCGAGATATTAATTACTTTAATTGAATGAATAGATGCGCGCCGAGAGGAGCGCTGAGCCGCCCGAACTATAGCACGGCCCACTGCTATGAAGTATTGGCTGCCGCCTGCCGGCGCGCGGGGG
>JANQDE010000139.1:3016-18720 GCA_037157785.1 Cephalotes varians
GCCGAATTATATTTTCGGTCTTAAAACACAGTCTTAAGATGAACAAGGATAGTAAATCACAATATTAAATTGATAATCAATTTAATAATTATGATGCTAACAAGCATCTCAATCCCTTATTTACTATCCTTGTTCATCTTAAGACTGTGTTTTAAGACCGAAAATATAATTCGGCGCGCAGTTGAACTTGAGATATGTATACAAAGTCACAGAAGAAATTTCAGCACGAAGATCTAGCTTTGACCGTGAGCGCTTTAATTAATTGTTAAAAAAATTCTGTTATTTCCCATGTGAATTTGATTATCAACTAATTACTCAAAAATGATGGCCTATAAAAGAAAACCGCGGAATAATCGTCAAAAACTTCGGGAATTTTTTATTTGAAGATGATGGACTTTTGGAAAAAATTTTGCTGAACAAAGTTTTTATAATTGATCAAAGAATACGCTGTAATTTTTTAGAAGACTTTTTTAATTTTTCAAAATCGCCAAATTTGAAAAATGTAAAAACGTCCCAAAAAMTTCTGAAAAAATTACAGCGTATTCTTTGATTAATTTTAAAAACTTTTTGCTCAGTAAAATTTTTTTCAAAAGTTCATTTTCAAAAAAAAATTTCTAAAGTTTTTGACGATTTTTCCACGTTTGAGCCGTCATTTTGGTTGCTTCCGCATTAAATTTTGAAATGCTCACATACACAATTTAAAGTTTAAGATTCGAGGACGTGATTTCTTCAGTTCAAACAGGAATTCTAAAATGATTTCAATGTGAAAATACGAGATAAAAAAAAAGTTAAAAAATGCGTTTTTTTTTTAAAACCATATATAGTTTGTTACAAGTGCATTTTTCGGGAAATTTGATATTATTAGAACCTTGAATAAGTTCTCGCTGTTTCTTAAATGATGGTATTAGCAGTACTCCGTGCATGGAATTTCGAATGGTAACGCATCGGCAAGGAAGTACTATATGTAACCTTAAATTTCAGTGCATGGTAGTTCACTATAGTGTCAACCACGTATTTGTTTATTGGTTACGAAAATGTCTACTTTTGTGCCAAATAAAGTGTTTTTGCGGGGAATTTTATTGCACTATTTTATTCAAAAGAAATCTGCAGCTGAAGCACACAGAATTCTTGTCGAGACTTACGGCGATAATGCTCTGTCGGATACGACATGCAGAGACTGGTTTCGACGCTTCAAAAATAATGATTTTGAACTTGAGGATAAGGAACGTTCTGGCGCACCGACANGGTAGTTCACTATAGTGTCAACCACGTATTTGTTTATTGGTTACGAAAATGTCTACTTTTGTGCCAAATAAAGTGTTTTTGCGGGGAATTTTATTGCACTATTTTATTCAAAAGAAATCTGCAGCTGARGCACACAGAATTCTTGTYGARACTTACGGCGATAATGCTCTGTCGGATACGACATGCAGAGACTGGTTTCGACGCTTCAAAAATAATGATTTTGAACTTGAGGATAAGGAACGTTCTGGCGCACCGACAAAGTTTAAAGACGAAGAATTAGAGGAATTGCTTGATCAAGACCCATGTCAGACGCTAGCAGAGTTTGGAAAAATATTACAAGTAGATGCGTCAACAGTTTCAAAACGTTTAAAAGCGTTAGGAATGATACAGAAGCAAGGACATTRGGTGYCGTATRAATTGAAGCYGAGAGACGTTGAAYGGCGTTTTCTCATGTGTGAACTACTGCTTCAACGGCAGAAAAGAAAAGGTTTTTTGCACCGTATCGTCACTAGCGATGAAAAGTGGATTCATTACGATAATCCAAAGCGTAGAAAATCGTGGGGTAAGCCCGGCCATGCATCAACATCGTCCGCAAAACCAAATATCCATGGTTCGAAACTTCTTCTCTGCATTTGGTGGGATCAGCAGGGTGTAATTTATTATGAGCTGCTCAAACCGAATGAGACTATTACGGGAGATCGTTATCGACTTCAATTGATGCGTTTGAGTCGAGCCCTAAAAGAAAAACGACCRCTATACGAGCAGAGACACAACAAAGTGATTTTGTTACATGACAATGCTCGGCCACATGTTGCAAAACCAGTGAAAACCTACCTGGAAACGCTTAAATGGGAAGTTCTACTCCACCCGCCGTATTCACCGGATATAGCCCCTTCCGATTATCACCTATTCCGATCGATGGCGCATGGCCTGGCTGAGCAGCGCTTCCATTCTTACGAAGAAACTAAAAAATGGATCGATTCTTGGATTGCCTCAAAAGACGAATCGTTTTTCCGACGCGGAATTCATTTACTGCCAGAAAGATGGGAGAAAGTGGTCTCTAGTAATGGGCAATACTTTGAGTGAACTGATTTTGAACCTTATATTTTAAATAAAGCTTTTATTTTGTGAAAAAAACAGCGAGAACTTATTCAAGGTCCTAATAGATTCTGAAAGTTCAGTTAATTTCACATCAGAAATGCCTACTTTAAAATTTTTTACAACCCATTTCTTTAGAAAATACTACCGTTGAAAAATGCAATGAAAAAACGTCCATTCAGGACTTAATGGGTTAAAATGTTCAAAATGCACCATTATTCCGTAAACATAATTCTATTTTCAAAGTTTTCTAATATTGATCTCTGAAGTTATCCCTTTACAAACTCTCTTTATTCTATTCATCATGTCTAATCTGGTGGTCAATGCATTCTCGTAAACAATATTTTTCGAATAACCCTAGAAGCAAAAATTCAGCGGAATTTAAATCTAATGATCTTAGAGGTCACGGGATTGGTCCTCCTCGACCTATCCAACGATGGCCTATCCGCATGGTACATCTTGGATAATGCTATTGCTTTCAAGCCTTATAACTCAAAAAGTACTTAATGGAAAAAATATTTTATTATAGTGTTTTGAAAAGCTCTCGAGGTAAGTTACAAGAATATGTACTGAAAAATTAGGGGTTTCATTTGAAAAATTCAAACCTTGCCCTGACCTTAACTCTAACGCGCCAAGAGAACCTCAAGGGTGGTGTGGAAATCCACATTATTTATAATTTTTATTGTTTTTATATGTCAAAAATTCAGCAGAATACCGCTTTTTATAGAAAAATACAATAACGCGATTGTTCTATAAGAATTATATTTATAAAGTATTATTTATAAAATAGTATTTTTTTATACTCTACAGCATTTATAGTATTCTATAAGAATAGCACTTTACATCTAATTTTTTTTTACGCGACAGATATGTTCCGCATAATCAGAAATCGCGTAAAAAGAATTTCGTTTTTAATTTGAAAAGAATGCATAAGGAGAAAGTTGTACAAAAATAAAAACACGCAAAAATAAACCGCGTTTAAGAAAAGAGTTAATATATAAGAGTTAAATATATTAATTAAGCATGCATAGCTTCTATAAAATGATATTTAATTCAAGTTGTGTTCGGGCAGATGCTATTAGCGCTGAAAATCTGTAGTACACGTTGTACAATATCTACCCGAACGCAGGGCTATCGCATACAAAAAAACTTAAGCAGTAAAACGTAAGTAAGGAAATCAATAATTTTGATTTGCTACCGCTTATGTTTCGTCTTAAATTCTTGAATATGATTGGCTGATTCGCTTATTACTTAAGTTTTACTGCTTAAGTTTCTTGGTGTGTGATAACCTTCATACTTTAGAACTTGACTGTATATCGGGCATTCAGTACGCACAGTTGACCCAAGCAGCTGTCATCTATGGAACGTTTAGTTGATTACAGTTGCAGTCGATAACTTATCTTTCATGGTAAAACATAACGTACAACTATTATGATTTATCCTGTATATGTGTGTGTGTGTGTGTGTGTGTGTGTGTGTGTGTGTGTGTGTGTGTGTCATTGCACTTAATTTGCGGTTCAAAAAAATAAATAATTTGTTTAATAAGTCGCACAATCGTAATTTAATTTACATTTACATTCACATTCATTGAAAAGATTGATTTTTATTTTTTCATATTCAGCATCTCGGAGAATAAGATACGAATTAACTTTGTGTATTTTCTATTCGATTCAATTCCATTTCCACGGTTCAAGAATTCATTGTATTCAATCGAATTTATCCATTCCAATCCGTTTTTGTTTGCTGGGTGCATTTATATTTATAAAATTTTAATTAAAGATATCTTTTTTTCTAGATTTAATCTTAATTATATTGATCATGCATGTCCCTAGAGGACAACTACACATATGTATTGTAGGATTCTTGTATTAACTCTTTAACGGGCACATTTTTTCTGACATTTATACGAAAAGATTCTAATGATATTCTTACGTTTTCGGGGTCGCTGATTACGAATCAGAGATCAGAATTTAAAAATTCAAGGTGGCGGATTTCAAATGGCGGATGTTGACCTCAAAATTTTAGAATTTTAAAATAAAAAAAATATTAGCGTATTCTATATCAAATTTAAAATAAAAAATGTCTCTAGTGATTTTTTGTGAAAACGCTTTGTTAGAGAAAAAAATTATTGAATTTTCTAAGTGATGTATAATACAATCTAGATCTATACTTTATAATCTATACTTAATCCTGATCTATACTTTTTATTTTAGTAAAAATAACTTTATTCAACATTGATACTATTTTATAAACCTAAATTATACTAAAAAACTCGAAAAAGTCGCATTTTTACAATATATTTTGCTAAACAAAAAATAATAACAATATGCATTTCGCAATTTCTATCTTTGGAGGTTGGGTTTATCATCTCTGGAGCCTAAACTGATGGTTTAAAAGTTGTTTTATATCCAACAGGCTTTTAGAACGAATTTACAATAAAAAAAGAGCTTTTTTCGTAATTGTTCATTTAATAACAATTGCAAATTGCATAATTAATGTAAAATTCATAATAAAATATATAAATATATCATCAAAAAGTATGGAAAAAGTTCTTCCACCATGATAGAATGTTATAGAGCTCAGTAACAACGCAAAAATCGAAAAAGTTGAGGTGGGAAGAATACTTCCCACCGTCCGTTAAAGAGTTAAGCAAATATTGTGATCAGGTGACAGCTCTATGTTCTAAAAATAACCAATATTTATAATTTTTGTTCGTTTTTTGTATAAAGTCGACCATTGCTTCTTTCATTTTTGTGCATAATTTAATTATGTACAAGAATTTTGCGATTTTGTAAAGCCAATTAAAAAAATTACTTAAAATAATAAAAAATAAAAATAATAAATAATAAAAAAAAATGTTGGTAATTTGTTTCATTTTAGGATCCCGTAAGTTGCAATTTGAATTCGCAAGATCTCTTGAATCGCCCGATCAAATGACAATAGCCGCGTTCAGCAAAGAAAGCAGCTTAGTAAGCGCTTTGCGCTGATTGGATTATATTTTTAGATCTAGAGGAATAGTCCTATCTCAATTTAGATCTAAAAATATAATTCAATCAGCATAAAGCTTACTAAGCTGTTTTTTCTCCTGAATGCAGCCAATGATCGCGTATTTCATACGGCGTAAACGGTTTTTCGTACACATAGCAATGCGTAGCGCTGTTAAATTTTTCTCACTTGTCTCGCGTGAGGTCTGCCATGCGAACATTAGCAGATAAGATAATCTTTATGTTATGTGCTAAACCTTTAAGTTCTTTGGTAAATCACACGACGCAATTTTTATTACGACGAAGTCAATATACGGATAATGTATCATTGTACGAGCAGTGTATATAGTATGCTATACTAATACCCATTGAGTGCTGGCACGTGTAGCTAGACGTTTCCTCTGTTTTCGTTTTCTCGAGAGTGCATTCTAGATCGGCGTACACAACATATAAAACTCATTCCTTCCTACTGTAGTTGGTAAATTCAGCCACTTGTCGCTCAATAATCTGATAGCACAGTCGTTCAACTCTCCACAATCTACAACATGAACTTCCAACTTTTTGTTTGAGCTAAAATAATGTAATCACACATCTGCAAAAGAAATATAATTTATTATATTTTCTCAAAGAGTTATAAAATATTTTATAACTTTTATTAAATGTGTATACGTACTGACTGCAAAAATATTTCTTGTTTTTTTTTTCTGCTGAGTTGCAAACTCACAAGATAGAATAGATTTTTTATCCATAAGAAATCGTTGTCGTCCTGCATATACAGCAAATTAATGTACTTTCCATCTTCTTGGCGAGCTGAATCAGAAAAATCAAATGGTATTTTTTTTCGATACTGTAGACGATGAAAATGTTGTTTTAATTTTCAAATTTTTTTTAATTTAATTTATCATCTCAATATTTTTAAGCTTTAGCGTTGTTGTGTAATAGTGATACAAAGATTTCCGATCCACATGACATTCGGTCGGGTAGAGCGCCTACCACTGACTATACGAAACATGCATTGTTCATAGATTGCACGTTGATTACGTTTTTTTCATTTTAATTTTTTTCTGGTAACTTAATGTTGCATCCTGCGTGCAATAGATTGTTTATTCATATTTATTGTCAAATTTAGTATATGCGATAACATTCATTTATCGCGTTTTTGGAATTTCTCCAGCGATATTAAGATAGGCTCGACAACGCGCAATTCATAACACTCATGCAAATCGGATGATCGAAAGAATTCACTGTTTTTTTTGGCGATACTTTTATTTGCACGTTTGTTACCCGTTATAAAGTCACTTTTAAACACGGTATTTATCTTGATAATGTCACGCTTCTGCATGAAACTTTGCACACGCTCGAGTACAATTTCTCTAGCATCCTCGAAAAACTGACGAGGTTCGATATACTTATTACAGCATCAGTCAGTATACGATTTTTGAAAGCTATATTTATCTCGCGTTATCTGAGCCCTGTGTTATATCCGGCACCCATACATGAAACGTCCACACACCGAATTTTTCATACTTTTGTCGCGCGATATGTACGATCATTGAGTATCTTCGATCGATAGTGGGCATTTATTCGACTGCGTTTGTTTAACAATTCAATAAATTTGTTGCATCGCTGCTTCCACACGATAAACTTTTCTCGCATATTCAATCAGGCTGCTTGCTCCACAAAATCATGCTTCGTTTGCTCCATATTATTATATAATCTTTCTTTCACAATCACTACAAAACACTTTGTTTATTTCATTACACATGCACTTTGATGTAATAATTGTATTTTGATGTAGAACTTAGACTTCCAACTCGACTGTATCCCAGCCTTTATCATTTTATATGCAACTACTGATATAAGAGAATATAGGAACAGACATTGACATTATCTTTATGACAGAGCACTTAAAATTTCCAAAAAAGAAAAAGAAATATTCATTGTCGATAAAATATGGTGTCCTAATATAAAATAAAAGATAAGTGTCCTAAACATTTTAATTATTTATATGATTCATAGTAGACTCAATGGTGTCACGTTAATTCAGATATAAATATTTGTACAAATTTCACATTTTAAAAAAGCATGGGACATACAGATAGATGCTATCGATGGTGCATTAGCTTTATGACAAAGTACTTAAAATTTTTTAAAGATGTGTTCACTGTTGATAAAATCTAGTGTATAGACATATCTTCTTTATGTATCATTATGTGATTTATAATAAACTTAATAGTGTCTATATTGAAACAGATTCACAAAAAAGTGCATATTTATAAAAATAAATAAAATTTCACATTGGATACATCACCTAAGAATTGTAGTGGAAATATCCAAATTTTAAATAAGAGTTCCGATAACGTTACTGCATCAGTCGTTCTGGAAAAGATGGATAGCTCTTATTACAAAGATTTTGAAAATGTACAACGATATGAACTATTATGTTCCGATTCAGCAGGACAAAGTTGCATTTTATAAGAAACAGCGTAATGAGTAAATTTTAGTTCTATAATTCCATTTTTTTCATATACTTTTTCAACACTTAATTGTATATTTTTTCTACAGTTCACTTATCTAAATTCTTTTTCAATAGTTACTTGAAATCTCGTTATACTTCTCATATTTTGGGAAGAAGATTTGCCATAACAA
Organism: Cephalotes varians; assembly: GCA_037157785.1. Classification (NCBI taxonomy): domain Eukaryota; kingdom Metazoa; phylum Arthropoda; class Insecta; order Hymenoptera; family Formicidae; genus Cephalotes; species Cephalotes varians. The sequence goes on from JANQDE010000139.1 coordinate 10,993, forward strand.
TCATATCTTATAAATATCTGGATATTGGAATCAGCGTGGCCTTTTTTGTGCTCTCTGTGGAAATACTCATTGGCGATAATCATTTCATTGGCAATTAGATAATCCTGCTTTATGCAACGTGGAAGATGTTTATCTATCAACATTGAGCAACTCCTGCAGTCACCTTTATTAGCGATTCAAGACCTGATTGTGGAACTCGTTAAAATACATGATGTAAATATTATAAAATTGAAATCACACGATACTTGATACTTGTACATGAAGTCGTCAATTGTATTGAGTCATCCCATAAATAATGCGGTTTTTTTATATGTGAAGACTTATTGACCCAATTTGCTAACTTTTCCGCACTCAGGTATCGATGAATGGTTGAATGATTAAATCCAAGCTTCTCGGCTAGTTTCTCAACAGTTACGATGGGATTTTGTTCCACTAGGGTTTGCAGGACGTCTTCGTCGAGCTCTACAGATCTTCCAGACAAGGCTCATCTTCTAGGCTGTAGTTTCCGGCTCGGAATTTCTGGAACTACCATTGACACTGGCTTGCGCTTATTGTCCGATCCCCCTATATTGCTTTAATATTCCTCGCACTTTCCGTTGTGTTATTGCTTTTATTGAACTCATAAAGCAAAATATGCCAAATATGCTCTTTTGTCACTTTCATTATAACTTTGAAAAAATAACTGTTAAAATCGAACTGCACTCTTCGAAACTTGCACTAAGAATAAGGTAAGCAAGTTGATGCAGGTAGTTTATCCCTTTCCCTTCCGACTTTTAGTTCATGCAATTGAAAAAAACTGCATTATTTATGGGATGACCCAATATTTGTCTTGTTCGAATTAGAACATTGTATCAATCATGTATGTTTTAAACTATGCCAGAAAACGTAAATGAAAAATTTAAACAATTTGTAACCTATTTATGTCAAAATTATACCACTGATAAATGCAATGACCGAATATTTTGCGCAAAATTTATGAAAAATTCACTCATAGATTGCGAATTAATAGCTTACTTTAAATAATATTGTGCATAATGCGGTATATGAAAATAAATATTGAAAATATATTACTCAATCTTCAAAATTATTTTTGTTTCCTCCAAATATAAATTATCTTTTTCTTACCTGCCATTTAAGTAAAAATTATCTTTTTCTTCTCTACAAGTCAGCGATTTTTCTACGATAAGAATGCATGTTCGTCACGCCATCGTTACATTTGAACATTGTTTTTATATAAAATATTAAAAATCAATTAGGTTAATTATTAATAAATAAAATCTTTTTGCAACGGAATTGCAACGGAAAAGAGACAAAACGCAGTCGAGACGAGAAGATGATAAGTACAAGTACATAAGTAGGAGAGAGAACGCGTACGAAAATTGCAATAGATGAAAGAAAACATTATAAGAGAAAGAGAGATAAGAGTAGTGGAAAGGAGAAAGAAAAAGCTAGTTAATAAGAAAAAGAGAAAAAAGAAAGAAAGAGAGAGAATATGGCGTATATGACTATATTTATATATCTACATTTTACATGAATATTTTGTAAAAAATAAAGTAATTGAAAATTATAATATCGTGGAAGGGCTAATGAGAGCTATAACACGCTGTTGATGGTGCGCAGTAACTAATACTAAATAATAATAATAATAATATCATTAGTTACTGCGCACCATCAACAGCGTGTTATAGCTCTCATTAGCCCTTCCACGATATTATAATTTTTGATATATCGAGAGCTCGGGATATTAACTATTTAACATACACATAAAGTAATTGATTTTTTAATTTTTAATTCTTTAATTTTCTTAAATACTTATGTTATCTAATATAAAAAAAATAAATTAATTAAATGTTATATATAATTTATTAAATCTAATTTATTAAACTATCTAAATTAATTGCTTATTAATTAATTTATTGTGATGCCTCCTCCCGGCGTGCCTTCCATCCCGAGATCTGTTTTTTATTCCTGCACTCTCTGAACTGGCACAATAAGTTGAAATGAAGTAAACATATGTTTATGTCACTTCAACTTATTGCACCGTGTATATCAGTTCAGAGAGTGCAGGAATAAAAAACAGACCTCCGGTTACGCACGCACGCGCGCACGCACGCACGCACGTATACTCATTAACACATAATGATCTAATCTGTTTAGTTAGGGTTAAGTTAGGTTAGGTTTGGAATCGATTACGCTTAGTAAACACTTAATGCTACACTACTGCTATTCATGAATCTTGTATTTGTCAGTGCTATCATGAACGGAGTTGATAGCGTTAACATTGGTAGCGCGGTAACGAGTTTTCCAAACGCACCTTATATATAATATTATCAGAATGAATGTCATAATTGTAAAAACCCAAATTAGATCATTATTTTTCTCTTTGCGTTATATAGAATCATGTATTAAACGATTGGGTCACTTTCCTTCGGGAAAATTTTATATTAAATAAGATAATCAAAGAACTTCTAATGACTTAGCCAATCAACTCAAACTTCTTCCCATTGCATCATTCACGAATTGATCTCATCCTTTCAGTACGTCCTACTGATGTCGGAAGCCATTGTCGTCCTGGCGAATGACAACGTGCTGACTGCTTTTTTGTCGCGTCGCGCCAACAAACATCTTCATTGGGTTTTACAAGCCATTGGATTGATCCTGAATCTGGTCGGCGTGGGCATGATGTACAACACCAAATCAGAACACTTTCTCTCGATTCACGGTATTACAGGCATCGCCTCACTAGCAATCGTCTGCGTGGTAACTATCTTCGGATATCCAGTATGGATTGCCTGGAAACTTCGTAAGTTCGTGCGACCAGTGATCACCAAATTTTTTCACAATTTTCTGGGAACTGCCGGTTTTGTCATCGGTATGATTTCGCAATGTTACGGTTACAAAAAGACTTGGATAAACTATGTAACGAAAATGAAGTATGCCGATGATACTTTACTCATTCTCACGATATTGATCACGATATTATCTTTAAGGAACGCGCTCAGCTCTCTTTATAGGCAAGCTATCAATTGTATGAAATTAATTTGCTCTTCCACTTAATATATGAGAATGTTGACGTACCAAATTTTTATATGTCTAAGAAATCTTTACGCGTTATTTATTTTTAATTAAACTTACATAAATAATTATTAATATATGAAATTATTAATATACTGTGTCCAAAAAATAAGACCAGTTTTTATTTATTTCAAAAAATATTTATTTATTCTTCCAAATCTATTTCGTCGTCTTCAAAGTAATCCTCTCCTGACACAATACACTTATGCCAACGTATTTTCCAGTCCTCGAAACAAGAATTAAAGTCGCCTTCCGGAATGGCTTTCAGAGCGCATAGCGATTCACGTTGTATCTCTTCTATCGTCTCAAAACAATTTCCCTGCAGTGATCTTTTGAGCTTCGGGAATAGCCAGAAGTCACACGGTGCTAAATCAGGCGAATACGGTGRTTGTGGAACGATATRAATCRAATTTTTGGCGAAAAAGTCACGAAGAACGAGTGCAGTGTGAGAAGGTGTGAGAAGGTAAAAATCGCCGAATGCACTTTTAGCGTCGTACAAAACCAAGCGTAAAGCAAAAAGTAATGCATGTTTTGACATGAAATTTGTCACAGATGGCTRTCACAATGTTGCGAACTTASYAAAAAATATATTTATGATGTGCGGTTTACCCGCGYGATTTAAATTGAAAACTGGTCTTACTTTTTGGACACAGTATATAATTAATAGTTAATAAAAAGTTTTTATAATAGATTTGTAAAAAAGTATTTATACACAGTTATATACACATCGCATTTTCTTATGCGATTTTTTAATAAAATATGTAAATTATGTAATTTGTACATACTATTAATAATTATATAAAGATGTTAATTAAATAAACATTAGATATATAATATATACATTAGATATTAGATAAAGCAATTGATATTTAAAATATTACTCAATTATTATATCTGGATATTTTGAGAGTACGAGAATAATTATGTAACGATGCACGCCGAATCGTTACATAATTATTACTAACCCCTCCCGCTCCGAATACGCAAGCGTAGGCGCTGAATAATCGCGCGACCGTTAACGCCTAATATCGATTCGGGCCCAAATACCCGAAGCACACCGAAGTCGCCGTCGCCGCTACCGCCAAACACTCGGGGAGAGAGCACCGGTTTAACCAACGCCGGCTGCCGATTTGTGACAGTCGGCCCGGGTATATAAGTTGACCGATTCGCACCAGAATCGCTGACTCATCCTAGAGTCCAACTCCTAGTGATCCGTCCGCAGCTTTCCGCACACCAGTGCGATTGAGCGTTCTCAATCGCCGTCGAGCGTACTCGACTTCCTACACCGTTCCGGTCACCGGGAGCGAGCGTTCTCGCTCTCCGTCGAGAGTACTCGACGTCCTGATACTCCGAATACCAAGAACGAACGTTCTCGTTCTCCGTCGAGCGTATTCGACATCTTCCAGCTATCACGGATACACGTTCCTCGTCCGAACAGCCGTAACTCTCACGAACGCAAGCTAAGGACAGACGTTCAAACGGCCGTCAGGCCCGCGCGGCGTACAATTAAACCCGCGCGCAATTAGGGTTCACACCGACCGATGAGCCCCCGCGGCCATCGAGCGACCTCGCGCTTCGCGCTCCGATGCTGCGATCTATCCCGCGACTGATCTACGGTCCGCTACGTCACACGGACCGCGCAATTACCACTTTCATACCGCGTGCATCTCATGCGAGAGATTGCACCGAAACACGATAAGCCGTGACCTTATACCTAATACACTACCGCACACGCACATTGTATCTCTAATTTCATACGTGAACATTAAACATTGTATATATATATATATATATATATATATATATATAAACCCATCATACATCACGCATTGTACATATCTACATCTTATACTGCATTCATCGTTATACATACAAGCTTTAATAAACCAACTGTTTACATAAGTAAAGACTAGACCAAATCTCTGCTTTCCCGAATCCGGTATCCGACAGCCGATCTGGCAATCCCGCCAGCTCCGTCCGCGACGCGAAAGCCGTTACTCCATATATACATAATATTTCGAAAATAACTGCCTTTTTATTCAACAAATCTACATTTACAGTTGGCTACAGAAGTCTACAAAATGGATAAACTCGTTAACGTACATAAAAACAAAACGGAACACACACACACACACACACACACACACACACACACACACACACACACACACACACACACACGCGCGCGCGCGCGCGCGCGCGCGCGAGATACATTTTATATGTATCTGCTTTTTTATTGTACTTTCTTAAAATTTCATTACCATTATGTATCTCGTATTATTATTGGATAAGAAGATAGTGCATGATTTTATAATTTCTTAGCATGACCGTATTTGAATCTTTTATTTTTTTATTCCGTGATGAAATCTGTTAGTTTACGATTTATATAATTATTTCAACTGTGATTGCGATCTTCTAAAAAATTGAAAAATTCATGCTTCTTTTTCTCATTATTATGAAATAACACTGACTGGAAAACTACCTCTCCCATTAATTCACAATAAATCAACTCTTGTCAATGCCAACAATTTACGATCAATCTTCTTCTTCTTCTTCTTCTTATTTGTTAGCACTTGTTCCCCTTCTAGTGGGGAGCAAATCGGCCAGGGAGACTAAGATATATAGATGGTATTCTCGGAGTAATTGTCTGTGCAATGGAAAGGGTGTTGCGTCATGAAAGAAGAGTGGGGGGACAAGATTCTAAAGTGGAGTTCATATAAACATATTGCATGATTTAAAGAAAGAGGACATAAGTCGGCAAAGTTTGAAGGTAGAGGAGTCGAGAAAGGGAAAGATATTAATAGGAGCGAGTGGATTAGAGCGTTTCAAATAATATATCAGGTGTTGGGCATATGGTCGAGTCAATGGGCAACAGAAAATAATATGGTTAATATCCTGGTATGGGTCTCCACATTCACAGGCAGCCGACCGGACAATGTTTTTTCTTTGTAGACTGGAATTTAAATTGTAGTGATTGGACTTGATGCGGGAGATGAGGACAATTTGATCTCTGGGAATGGAAAGATTGTGAAACCAAGTCTTGGAAGGAAATGCATCCTTGTCATATAAAGAGTGATATAGAGTTCCTTTGGTAAGGAAGTTTTCTTTTAATAATGATTGAGACTTTTCTCTCAGGTTACGAGCGGAGAAAACACAGTAATCCGTGTAAGGGATCTTGAATTTAGGTTTTCTTCCGTGAATTGCAGCCTGCTTAGCCAGCTGATCAGCCTTCTCGTTACCGGGAATACCGATATGGGAAGGAATCCATACGAGGTCTATGGAAAACCCTGATTTGGTGAGCGCATGGAACTTACTGCGGCATAGAGGGATTAGATAATTACCATTGCTTTTATTCTTTTGGGAAGAGGATAGAGCGTTCAAAATACTTCTACAATCGCTGAAAATAGTTGCCTTCTCATACTGCGAGCTCTCCAACAGAATGAAGGCCTGATAAATCGCCCAAGCTTCTGCAGAAAAAATAGATGTATCAGCGGGAAGTCTGTGCTTCAACGCGAGTCCGAGCTCTGGGGAGTAAATAGTAGCCCCCCTTACAGGGGAGTTCTCAGTTTTTGAGTCATCAGTATAAATAGAAATTCCCTCTCCGATGAGCGGTGATGAGAATTCCCGGAATTTTTTTAACAATTCTGTTGTGGTTAGGTGAGGAGACTTTGTCGTCGAGCGTGCATTTTTGAGAGTTGTATAGTTTGTAACGATGCATCTTTTCGGACGAAGATGCATCGTTACCGCGCGCCTCATCGCGCGTCGAATTCAAGCCGCGTCAACGGCTAAGTCCGCGTTCGGATCCGTCCGCCAGATCCGAACTTATCCGAGCATCGGCCGCCCTACTACCGCCGATCACGGGCCCCTCTCCGCGCCGATCTCCAAGAGAGGGGAGCCCGTTATTAGGATTAATTACTTGCCGATTTTTGGCAGTAAGCGGCCGGCCGGGTATATAAACCGGTCGAACCGCACGAAGGGAGCCAGTCCTGGAGAGCAATCCTAGCGACCAGCATATTCCGAGCTCCTAGAGATATCAAGACCGAGAGTACTCAGTCTCGAGCGTACTCGACTCTCTGAAATCCACTATCAAGAAATCGGGATCGAGAGTGCTCGATCTCCACCGAGCGTACTCGGCTCTCGTTTGTTCCGAATCACCTCCGAGAAACCGGGATCGAGAGTGCTCGATCTCCGCCGAGCGTACTCGGCTCTCGAAGCCTCCRAATTCGCTCTCATTTGCCCRAGGTATCGGGATCGAGTGTGCTCGATCTCCGCCGAGAATACTCGGCCCTCAAACCTGACACCGCGGGCCGTTRCATAGGCCCCGGTGCACCGGAAAGGCAACCGAACGACACCGCCGCGCGTACGATTGAATTTGCTCGACTACGCGTGCGCCGCCCGCGCCAGCCAATCGGCGCGTCCGATTCTACCGCGCTCGCGTATGATACGTTGCGCGTACCAAACTCTCCCAGCACGCACGAACCAAGGGCGCGAAAGCTGCATCCGCGGCTTGACTGCTGACTCCGAGGCATCCGCCCGATTTCACCGTACCGATACTCCGCATACGTCGAATCCGGATCCGAGAGGTTCACCCGTATCAATATTCCGCAACCGCGCATTTATAAATACCGCGTTTGTGCATACACACCGACATTG
>JANQDE010000139.1:19105-41247 GCA_037157785.1 Cephalotes varians
CTATTATACCGAGCACGAATACAAGGTGCAGACACACCGACATCATCTATCTCGCGGCTCTTGCTTGCCACGCACACCGCGCACACATTTCACGTGCGACCCCATACACAGATACACGTACACACTGCGAATTATAACCGACTACAAATACACACACACACACACACACACACACACACACACACACACACCCACAGACACCTCGCGTGAGCACCTTGTAAATATCGCCACATGTTTCTGTGAATAAACTTTCTTTATTATCTGATAAAAATCCAAGTAGAGTCTCTGCTTTACCCGAACCCGGAAATCCCGACGAGCACCTCCGGCAAAAAACCCGTTTCCGATTACCGAAAGACGAACCGTTACAAGTTGAACGAATGAAACTGAGAGAGAGGGATAAATACTTGATATTCATAACTAAGGGAAGGAGGAGCAACCGTACGATGTATCGTATCTCGAACATGTTTCTGTAAAATGTAAGTCTTGAATGTAGGAATTCTTTTTAATAGTTGAGCTCGTTTAGATCGGGACATATTCATAGATGCTATTTCCAGACCACGAAGTGACCTGACAACTAGATTAAATCTTCTGGATAGACATTTGTAAATGTATCTGGATGTCAATAGCTCAAATCTCAGTTTCATAGGAGGTTCGCATGCTTCGCTCAGTAAAACACATATAGGGGTAGATTGGCGCAATCCTAGGGCCGTATGAATGATGCGGTATTGAATCCGTAGAATTTTGAGCCATAAACCCTGATTATTGAATGGGCTAAAAACCTGGGCACCGTATTCGAGTGAGCTTCTGTAAATTGAGCGATACAATAGAAGAAGAATAGACGGGTGTGCTCCCCACCAGGTACCCGAGAGAGAAAGAATTACTTTAGGCCTTGTGTACACGATGCAAGAAATTGGTCCAAGATCTTGAACGGAGAGAAGATTAACCAATCGCATTGATCAAGTGACCGAATTATTCAAATGCGATTGGTTAATCYTCTCTCCGTTCAAGATCTTGGACCAATTTCTTGCATCGTGTACACAAGGCCTTAGCGACCTTATTATCCTTAACGATCATAGATTTGAGCTGTTCGCTACCAGAAAGCTTCTCATCCAAGACAAGTCCGAGGAATCTTACCTTACTAGTTTGCGCGATGTTTACGCCCCGTAACGAAATACTTTCGAGGTAAATATGCATTTTAGGTCACACAACTCCGATTTCGATGTGCTTCAAATATGTTGTAGGGCAGGTCATACCGAGTAATTATGTGAAAAAATTTCGTGGGGGACGGCCTTAGTTTAGGAGATATGGCAGTTCAAAGTTTTGGAACAATATTAGTATTTTTGTTCTTTTCGTTCGTGTTGTGAGCGTGTAGGCAGGGGGGCTGCGCCCCCCCGCAGGGGGAGTGGCTTCGCCCCTCCCCCTGCTCCCCCCTTCCGATTCTATCAGATTTTATACAATAAAAGAATGAGAAAAATAACGAATTACTTATATGCAAATATTTTATTTTTTTATTATATTGAAGGCGGATAATATTTTGCCATAATATCGAAAAACGCCTGTATGCGTTCGGTAAATGGATATTTTCGTTTGAAAAGAAATTCTGCGATATAGGTGGCATAATGTTTTTTCCGAATACTATATCGTGGTATGTTTCCCCGAGTTTCTTTCCATGCTCTTTCAATATATTTATTGTATAAAATCCGATAGAATCGGAAGGGGGGAGCAGGGGGAGTGGCGAAGCCACTCCCCCTGCGGGGGGGGGCGCAGCCCCCCCTGCCTACACGCTCACAACGCCATATCTCCTGCCATATCTCCTAAACCAAGGCCGTCCCCCACAAAATTTTTCCACACAATTACTCAGTATGATCTGCCCTACAACATATCTGAAGCGCAAAGAAATCGGTGATGTGTGACCTAAAATGCATAATTACCACTTTCGATAACTGGGGGGCCCCTTCTATGCCTAGAAAAAATTAAAACGTTAGATTTATGAGGTGCCAAATCCAATCCGCGTAAACGCAAAAATGAATAGACTGCTTCTAAGGAGGTAGAAAGAGAATCCTGGGCCAAGGTGACATTCGATAAGTTGGAAAAGAGAACAATGTCGTCTGCATATTGAAGGATTTGAGTGTCTGGATGGAGGGAGGAAGAAATTTTCCGGAGGTAAATGCTGAATAAAATTGGGCTGAGGATGGATCCCTGAGGGGTTCCCTTTCTGGAGATAAGTGGAGGTTGTAGAGTTCCATTTATTATTGAGTAAATTTGGCTCAGATAATAAGTTCTCAACAAATTTACACAATCTAGCAGGCAATCCGATTTCACGCAAATCATCAAATAGAATTGTAGGAATTACATTATCGAATGCACTAGCTATATCCAGGAAGATCGCGATTGTAGATGAACCTTTTAAGAAACCTTCATGAATTCTGTTAGTGAAAATAACTATGTTGTCCACACAGGTCCGAGAGTTGCGAAATCCAGTTTGGAATTCTGGTAGTAGGAATTGAGTTTCAACGAACTAAATTAATCTGCGATATATCATTCTTTCCAGGATTTTGAGAAAAGATGACAACAGAGCAATAGGTCTGAACCCATTGCCGCCGGGGTTGGGAACAAGGATTACAAGAGATTCATACCAGGTAGGAGAAAATGAACCATTTCCGTATAATTCATTGTATATATCCAAGAGGATGGATCGAATATCTGGGGGTAAGGCGGCAATAATTCTATAATCAAATTGATCCAGTCCGGGAGAAGAGTTCATTCTACATGCGGCAATAGACGCATCCAACTCCTGAGGGGAGAAGGGAGCGTCCATCCAGGAGTTAGTTGACGATGATGAGTCATCCTCCCGCAACAAAGTTTCCAGTGAAGGGAATGTAAGGTGTGAACATGATGAAGGACATAATTTGAAAAACGCGGATTCGTGAGCGGTTTTGATTGTTTCAGAATCGGAGTTGGTGGGTTCAGAGGCCAGAGACTTAGCTTTATATGATTTGACAAAGCGTCAGATTTCAGACATAGAGGTTTTATTATTGAAGCTTGCGCAAAGATTACGCCAACCAGCTCTTTTTTCTTTTCTTAATGGAATCCTCTTGTGGAATGGTGGGCCTTGTAAATTCGGCACATCGTACTACAAAGTTCAGTTGCCCTAGCACATCTATCATTCCACCAGGGAGCTGGAATTCTGATTTTGGTAACTCTCTTTTTGTAGGGAAGATATTTTTTAGAATCAGAAACAAGAAAGGTAATTTCATTGAGAGCCTTACAAAAACACTCGTATTTTTGAACTGGACTAAGGGGTGCTTGTGAAAATAATTCATCTCTAAGGCTGGATGCCCTGAGTGCTAGACGACTCTGAATGAGAGAGAGCTGAGAGGGGGATAAGTGATGCTTGAATGAGAACCGATAAGTCGATGGATGGGTGTTGCATATCGAAATCCTTACCGGATAATGATCGCTGCCATGAAGGTCCTGATAAGTTTCTAGACTAATAAGCGGTGCCAACGGTCTTGATGCAATAGAAAGATCAATAATTGAAGAAGAGAAGCTGGGAGAAGCCAGAAACGTGGGTCGTCAATCATTCATTATTACAAGTTGACAGGCCTCACTTTCTTGAGAGATGCATTTCCCTTGTGAATCTGAGTGATGATCTTCCCAATCTAGGTGGTGGGCATTGAAGTCTCCTACGAGTAGCACGTATTTGTGAGTAGAAGCAAAAGCAAAGAGTTTACTGTAGAAATAAGGAGGTGTATTAACATTTGGATGACGGTAGATATTAAAGATAAATAAGAATTCATCTAAGGAATAGTCTATCTGTGTACCAATTATTTCGATAGAAGTGTGGAAGAATGCACTACAGTCCAGGGAAGCATAATTATAATCACAATGGATTAATGTACTCAATCCTCGAATGTTGGGAGATGAAGAATAAAGGTTAATCTGGTTAAAACCATTGATTCTGAAGTGAGAGGGTGAAGTAATTAACGTTTCTTGCAGGCATAATATTTGTATGTTGTTGGCAATGCCTTGGATTTCTGATAATTTATTTCTAACTCCGCGACAGTTCCAATGAACAATGTTTAAGGGAGTCTTATTTGATCTGTGAGTATTTATCGACGCGAATTTGATGATTCGGGCCCGGTGGAGGGAAGATGAACTTCGGGCTCTCGTAGAGGAGGGCACCGGGGTGAAGAGTAAGCGGGGAGAAGAGGAGAGGAATGAGAAGGGAACAAAGAGTTGGGAGGATCTGGGGGAAAAAGGGGGGAGGATGCCGGGAAGATTCCATGGGACAGTGAGGTTAATAAAGATGAAATATTATATATCATATGTCATTAACTATAGAGGGGTAAAACAAAGGTAGCGCCGGAGAGGTATCCATAGGATTCATTAGGTGGGGAGGGTGACCCGCGAGCGCAATTTCATTGCTAGAGGAAGAGAGTGGGCGGCCGTTAGGATACGCGAGCATGTCGTAATGGTCCCGGGGGATAAGAGGCGATGAAACTGATATATGTTGCGAGCCTGGGGAGGGATGAGTTACCTGGAGGGGGAAGGGGGAGCCGCGGGGAGAAGGTTGTTGTATCGAGTGGTGGGGGGAAGGGGTGGATTTTTTATTATTATAATTGGATTCAAGGGAGCCGAATTTTTTTCGAGCAGATGCAAATGAATCCGAGGGGGAGAATCGGGAGGAGTTATTCATGCAGTTTTGTAAAATAGAAAATTTATTGAAGGATTCGAACGTGGAGAGTAACGAATTTGACCGAGGACTGGGTAAATTGGGGAAGTTCTGGAAATCAAATCTAGGATCGGAATATTGTGAAGATGGGGAATCATTGAATTGTGGGTAAACCGATTTTTTAGTTTCGGAAAAGAGAATATTTTGGGTCGAAGCCAAGGAGAGGATCATTTTGTGCTTAATCACCTCAGGACAGAGATGTGAGGTCGCCAGATGATCGCCAGAGCAATTAATGCAATTATAAGGAGGTTGTGCTCTAGAACAAGTTTCGGGAGTGGAGGTTGAATGTTTATCGTTTCCACCCACATTCCGCAGTAAACGCATCGGGGTTTTCCTTTACAGGTTTTGCTGACGTGACCAACTTTAAAACATTTAAAGCAAATTCTAGCTTTTGGGATGTAGGGGGAGACCGAATACCTGCAGTTGTAAAGATAAATGTAAGTCGGTAGCGATTGACCCGCGAACTTAATACAGACCGTGCGCGAGGGGAGGATATTTGATTTCGTTGTCGATCTTAGTTCTTCTGTTCAGCCTATGGATGTCAATTACTTTAACTAGAGAAGAGATTGACTCTTTAAGCATCTCGACGGAAAAATCCTGAGAGACGTCACGAATGACACCTGCGCAAAGAATTCTATGTGTCGGTACAAAGGCTTTAAGGGCGACAAGAGATTTGTCCTCTAATAATCTATTAATGGCTTCATATGTATACATTTGAGCCAAAATCCTATTACGTCCGATTTTTTTTATTTCCAACACGCCTCTGGGATAGATTTGCGAAAGGATTCGACTAATGTGTAACGGGTGTAGGTTAATCGAATCGGATTCTTGGAGAGGTTGTACTTGTACAACGAAAGGAGGCCTATCCCTGCTGTGATATTTGAACATATGGGTCGCGTTAGGAACGGGGCGTTAGGGCGGATCGTTCTGAGGAAGGGCCGACTGAGCAGCTGGAAAACAGGCCTGACATCGGAATTGCTACGAGTTGAGACCTTTTTGCTTTGTTTTGAAATATCCGCGATCGGGGACAGATTACTGCGCTTTCTTACCTTTGAATCGTTGATGTCATCATTGAAAAGTCCATCAGGAGAGAAGGACTGAGTAGGGATAGAGGACTGTTCGTCGGATGCAATAATGGTCATTGTTGCGTCATCCTCTGTTTCGTCGGTTTCCATAGCTATGTTTGATTGCGTATTTACAAAGCGATTGTATAAATCCAAAGCGATTGAAGGACGATTGATGGGAGGGAAGGGGGGGAGGGAGTTACTGGGGAAGGATGTTGTTGTTGAGCAGCATCATCCTGGAGTCCAGGGTCGGGGTCTCGGCCCCGTGGTCTGTGGCAAGAGGCAGAAGCCCCCTGCATTATGGACGCGCTCACTGAGTTCACACAGAGATTGACTCACGCGCGAAAAACAGTTATGAATTCTCAGCAGATAGCTGAGAAAAAATAGGGCCCAGCACAAACCCGGGTAAACAAGCACTCGCTCACTCGCGAAATCACAATCGAACAAAGGATTGATGGCAATCGACCACGGAACGAAGCGGCAAGCGTCCATTCCGACTGACGTGCTGCGCGTGAATCCTTACGATCAATCATTTAAAGCTTTCTTTGTTTAAAATCCTCATGTTATAAAGTTCGGATGATTGAATTTCAATCAATAAGCAGTCGAGCAGAGACAAGGCGAGCGGCTGGAGTGCTGCATTCGAATTCTGCTTTTTACCACAATTTTTTTTTAGTAAATAAAATAAAATATAAGTAATAAATGAATAAATAAATAAAGGCCATAACCAGACAGAATAAAGTTCATGAAAATGATTAATATTAAACCTGAAAAAATCATAATAATATATTGTATTTTCAATTTCAGAAAATATTTATTTGTAAAAATAAGAAAAAATATGTTGAAAATAACAAATAACGTTTTCCTACATTTTTATACATACATTTTTTTCTTTAAGTTCTTTCAATTAATCATGGGATTAATATAATATCTAATATCATAAATATCTAAAAGCACTTTTCGCAAACGTCGTATTTCTGAAAAACATTATTTGTTATTTTCAACATATTTTTTCTTATTTTTACAAATAATTATTTTCTAAAATTAAAAATACAACATATTATATGATTTTTTTCAGGTTTAATATTAATCACTTTCATGAACTTTATTCGGTATTTCAGATGAATAGTTTACACAGAAAGAAGAGATGTGCAAATATTACAAATGAGCAAAAAATGCTCTTAATAGAATGTGAAATTGTCTTCTTTTTTTGGAGATTTCCACATTTTATAAAGCGCCCATAATCGATGCGTTTATTATGATATCGTCTAAATCCATGTCTATTTTTGCCTTTACTGTCTTTTTTTATCTTCATCAAATGTAAAACGTATACGTTTTCCTTGAAACGTATGGTACGACCCATTTGTTGCATCGTACACGCAAAGTTGCGTACACGTTGTATTTACAAGAATACCGAGGGATTTTCCATTGCGAACATTCGCAACTTGCTACTTACGTATAGGAGCGTCCCGTTTGCCCACTTTGCGATTGGTCACAGCCACTCACAGCAGCCGGTGCCTAGAGGCTTTTCAAGCGCTGTGAGTGACTGGTGGGCAATCGTAAGGTGTAAAGTCCCTATAGTAGGAGTCTGGCCGCAGTTAGTAATTTTGACAAAACATGGCGTCGTTAAACTAGACGTAAAACGATAGTCTAGTAACCTAACCTCAGTTGTCGCACCGTTGATGCAAAATCACGAAGTAAGTGAAAAACGAACAGAATTTTTCAGAAAATACACATAAGTATATTATAAACTTAATATAAAGTAAACGTCACAAATATAAGTCACAAAATAATAAACTAAATGAGTTATAAAATAAAGTAAAATATATTTAAAAAACATTTTATGAACAAGATGAAGGTGCGTTTCTTATTAATTTTTTAAAAAATAGTCCAAAAAATAATCGTAGGAATAATATATCGTCCAAAATTCCTGTAATTCCTGATTATATAGACAAAATACAGATTAATATGAACAATGTTAGCTTAAATATATTATATTCTCTTGCTAGTTACATTATTTATACAATTTCCAAATTACCTACAGTTTGTAAAAGTTGTATTGATTCAGCTGGATCAAAAACATATGATTCTACTGTTAAGTATTCCAAATTAGTACGTTTAAGACGTTTTAAATCACGAACATTATTTTTTGTCAATGTTGTAACTTTTAATTTTTTCTACGAAATGGAAATTATTCTAAGAAAATATTTGCCATATATTAAAGACAAACAGTATAATTTAATAAAATTTTTTATGGAAAAAATGGCTACCATTCGTTGTGATGCATTAAAAACTTGTTGCAACTTATTTAAGAAAATTATGAAACGTTACATTGCATTTCGAATAAAAATTGACTGTAAGAAAGGCAGATTAAAAAATAAAGTATATAACAGTAAAACAATGGCGCGTCATGCTATTATAACATAATAAAAAATAATAATATTATTAAATAATATGTTTTTGCTTTCTTATATATACTTTTATTGGAATGTGTTCTACATTTTTATAATTATACATGAGATGCAGTTAAACTCTTACTGAAATTGTTTGGAATATGTATCTTTATATATGTATTGTATATTGCAATAAAACTATTAAAAACAAATTTATCTTTTTATATTGTCTCTTTTATTCTATTCTTATATTGAATAATACCGCGCGCGAAGTATTAATTTGAAACATCTTATTGGTTCCGCCATATTTTGTCAAATCCAATCAGATGGAAGACAACTGTGGCCAGACTCCTACTATAGGGACTCTAGTAAGGTGGGCAAACGGGCGCCACTCCTTACATATATGCAACTATAGTTGCCATCTACTTAGCGCTACGAATGC
This sequence comes from Cephalotes varians, assembly GCA_037157785.1. Classification (NCBI taxonomy): domain Eukaryota; kingdom Metazoa; phylum Arthropoda; class Insecta; order Hymenoptera; family Formicidae; genus Cephalotes; species Cephalotes varians. The sequence goes on from JANQDE010000139.1 coordinate 27,737, forward strand.
TTCAAAGCATTTTTTGATTCTTCTGATTAGTCAATCGAATGCTTCGAAGCATTCGTAGTGTCAAGTGGACCGCAGCCTATTTCAAGAATAGGGTCCCAGGAGCAGTGTGTGAGACGGGCCAGGTTTTCTCGCGCATGCGTGGCAAAAGTAGCATCAATGAAGTATATAGGCTGCGGTCCAGTTGCTGCTTCCGAATGTTTCCAATATTTTCGCTTCTAACGCTACTGTAAAGAATCTTTACATGGAATATTTAAATGTTCGAATAGTAATTCCGGCACGCGTCTCTACGTTAACATCGCCGGATTCGAATGTTAACGGCTTGGCCAGGAGTAAGGATGGGTAAACGGTTTCAACTAAACGACACTTCGACTTGTAATTCGTGTATCAACACTTTATTCCGACTAGGAGAACATCTCCTTACAAAGCTTAGCGACTTTCGACTAGCGACCGAACGATGAACCGACTTCGGTTCCCGACGATTAGATGCTCACGATTACTCTTAAACCGGAGCAATGACTACCTCTCGGTACGGCCGATCGACGAGGAGTGATTGCTCCGATTTTGGGCGGAAGATCGATCCGGTGATCGACGATTCCAGGCTACTCCGGAATATTCTGAAATATAGGTCACTTCCGGAGCAGCGCGCGGCTTGCTCCGAGAGCAGGTGTCTGACAGCGCGCTGACAGGTGTACGGAACGACACCGTGGCGCCATCCATCGGAAATTTCTTACAGTTCGGCCAGCCTGACCGAACTTCGTCCCGAAGTTAATACATTAATGATGATTGTTCATTGACTAGTTCTTTTTTTTCACAGTTTCACACACGACTTATTTCGACAACTTACACGCTACTTAACATTATTTTCCGCTATCTTACAATGTAACTTAGAAACCAAATSTAAAACTATCTTAACGCTATAACTTAAGCTACCCATCACCATTAACTACCCACAAGATTATTTATTTCGCAGTACAAAAATATGAAATATTATTTATTTCGCAGTACAAAAATATGAAATATTATTTATTTATGTTTGACACCATTATGGCGGTTTACATATGGGTTTCACCCAATATTTCAACTTATCCGACGAAAGGATGGAGTTGTAAGGTTTCGTGCTAACATTAAATCCTGGTATGTCGCGGATGACATACCGGTTATTTCCTAAGGATTTATGAATCATGTATGGTCCTTTATATTTTGCCTTAATTTTAGCGTTTTCGCCGGGTTTAATTCGCATGTCACGGATCAAAACATATTCGCCTTCCTTATATAAGGTTTACGCGAATGCGTATCTTTGTATTCCTTGTTGTAGCATCGCACTAGGTCTGTTGCTGAGTCCGCTATTTCCCGAGCTTTACTCCTTTCATTTTCCAACACGGAATCGATTTCTGACAATCTTTTGACAAAGATAGTAAAATTATAATCATCGTGGCTTCTTTGTTCGTAACCGAACAGAAGCTTCGACGGTGAGAAATTAATCACTGCGTGGTAAGTATTATTTAACACATACTGTAAGGTGTGGAGCTTTTCTTTCCACTCATCCGAAGTGGAACACAGTTTGGTAAGTGAACTTTTAATGAATCGATTCACGCGTTCGACCAAACCATTGGCCCAGGGTGACGCTACAGCAACTTTTCTGTGTTTGATTCGTAGGCTCTGTACAAATTCTTCGAACTCTCGCGACGTAAATGCGGTCCCTCGATCTGACACGAGATTGGACGGCTTCCCAAAAACTGAGAAAACATTTTCTAAATGTTTTACAACTTCTTTCGTAGAAGTGGTTCGAACGGGACATAGCCACGTAAAGCGAGTGAAAGCGTCGACGATAACCAATATATGTTTGTATTTATCGCAAGTTTCTTGTAAAGGTCCGAAGTGATCTAGATGTAGAGCTTCCATAGGAACTTTCGGCGCAGGGTAGAGAGACGTCTCACCCTCTAAACGATTAATAGAGTCATTGCTCATAATGCAAGCGAAACAATTGTTTACGTAACTATGTACCCTTTTCCGCATAGAAGGGAACCAATAGTTTTGTGCYATTCCTTCATACGTYTTGTTCTGACCTACATGGGCCATGTCGTCATGGTAGACGCGCATCAGCGCGTGCACCATTGCATCCGGTACAACGAACTTCAGTTTCTCGTTATCCTTCCTATAGACTAACCCGTTTACTAGAGTGAACTTTTCATTGTCACTAAATTCCAATTCATTAGCGATCTCTTGAATTCGCGAATCAGTTAACTGCCGCAACTCGAGTTCTCGTTCCAACGGAACTTCACTGATGTACACTACGCTACGGCTCAACGCATCTACGTGTCTCATTTTCTCGGCGGGCCTGTGTGCCATTTTAAAATTATAATTTTGCAACGCGAGCGTCCACCGCGCGATGTGAGGATTAAGACTGGCCTTTGTTACCGCGTATACCAGCGCGTTACAATCGGTGACGATCGTAAAGAATAATTCGTAGAGATACAAGTGGAAACGTTCCACTGCCCGAACGATAGCTAACATCTCTAGCTCAAAACTATGATACTGTGATTCGGCCTGATTAGTCGACTGACTGAAGTACGCGACTACAGTCCATTTTCCATGTTCTTGCTTCTGGAGAAGCATTGCACCGATTCCTGACGCGCAAGCGTCTGTGTGTAATTCAGTTTCAGCGGCGGGATTGTATAAACTCAGGACCGGATTCGAATTAAGCTCTTNTTTCCACTCATCCGAAGTGGAACACAGTTTGGTAAGTGAACTTTTAATGAATCGATTCACGCGTTCGACCAAACCATTGGCCCAGGGTGACGCTACAGCAACTTTTCTGTGTTTGATTCGTAGGCTCTGTACAAATTCTTCGAACTCTCGCGACGTAAATGCGGTCCCTCGATCTGACACGAGATTGGACGGCTTCCCAAAAACTGAGAAAACATTTTCTAAATGTTTTACAACTTCTTTYGTAGAAGTGGTTCGAACGGGACATAGCCACGTAAAGCGAGTGAAAGCGTCGACGATAACCAATATATGTTTGTATTTATCGCAAGTTTCTTGTAAAGGTCCGAAGTGATCTAGATGTAGAGCTTCCATAGGAACTTTCGGCGCAGGGTAGAGAGACGTCTCACCCTCTAAACGATTAATAGAGTCATTGCTCATAATGCAAGCGAAACAATTGTTTACGTAACTATGTACCCTTTTCCGCATAGAAGGGAACCAATAGTTTTGTGCYATTCCTTCATACGTYTTGTTCTGACCTACATGGGCCATGTCGTCATGGTAGACGCGCATCAGCGCGTGCACCATTGCATCCGGTACAACGAACTTCAGTTTCTCGTTATCCTTCCTATAGACTAACCCGTTTACTAGAGTGAACTTTTCATTGTCACTAAATTCCAATTCATTAGCGATCTCTTGAATTCGCGAATCAGTTAACTGCCGCAACTCGAGTTCTCGTTCCAACGGAACTTCACTGATGTACACTACGCTACGGCTCAACGCATCTACGTGTCTCATTTTCTCGGCGGGCCTGTGTGCCATTTTAAAATTATAATTTTGCAACGCGAGCGTCCACCGCGCGATGTGAGGATTAAGACTGGCCTTTGTTACCGCGTATACCAGCGCGTTACAATCGGTGACGATCGTAAAGAATAATTCGTAGAGATACAAGTGGAAACGTTCCACTGCCCGAACGATAGCTAACATCTCTAGCTCAAAACTATGATACTGTGATTCGGCCTGATTAGTCGACTGACTGAAGTACGCGACTACAGTCCATTTTCCATGTTCTTGCTTCTGGAGAAGCATTGCACCGATTCCTGACGCGCAAGCGTCTGTGTGTAATTCAGTTTCAGCGGCGGGATTGTATAAACTCAGGACCGGATTCGAATTAAGCTCTTTCTTGAGCGTATCATAAGCGCGTACGCATTCTATATTGAATTCAAATGGAACATTTTTTCTCAAGAGACTGTATAAAGGCCTAGCCTTGATTGCGAAATCTTTTATGAATTTGCGAAAATAACTGGTCAATCCCAAAAAACGTTGAACTTCCGTTACGTTAGCCGGCTGTTTATAGTTCCTTATAGCCAGTGTGTCGAGGACTTAAGGTTATTCCCTCGACCGAAACAATATACCCGAGAAATTCTATTTTTCGTTTTAGGAACTGACACTTATCATAATTTAAACTAAATCGGTATTTCTTTAACCGGACGAGGACGTCCTTCAAAATCAACAAGTTTTCTTCGACGGTTCCAGAAGGGATCAATACATCATCCATATAAACGATAACCTTGTCCTCTCGCACTAACGGCTGCAAAACAAACAGTAATCTCTTTTGGAATTCGGCCGGTGCTTCCGCGTAACCGAAAGGAAGATATTTATATTCGTATTGCCCATCRGGCGTAGCGAAGGCAAAATATTTTGTTGAATCGTCCGCGACTCTAATTTGATGGAAGCTATCCTTTAAATCCAATAATGTGAATACCGACTTATTCGCAAGTTGAGTAAGGCAATCTTCAATTACCGGGAACGGGTATTTCTGTTTGTGAATGCGACTATTCAGCGGCCTGAGGTCCACACACATCCTCAACCGACCGTCTTTCTTTCTAACGGGCACTATCCGTGCACAGTAAGAGGAGACGCTTGGTTTGATGATCCCTCTTTCGAGCAGATCATCCGTTATCTTTCTTAGTTCTAATCGTTCGCTGTGCGCAAAACGTCTCGGCGCGAAAGCGTATACCGACTCATCTTTTAAATGTACCGACACCGAATAATTATCTTCGACGGGTGAAATATCGCTATTTTCGACTTCGCTTATAATTCGTATTAACCGCTGTTTCGTTTGAAAGTTGAAATCTATCTCTGTCTGTTGTAGTTGACCCTCAAATTTCGTCAACATATTATCATCTACGAACAAAGGCAATTCGGCAAGAAGACCCAATCTATTTTTCTCTTCTTCACCTTCACCTTCGCGAAATCTAAACACTACGGTCAGATTCTGAGAACCAAGAAAGTCTCGACCCAAAATCAAATCGTGAGAAAAAGCTTGATCCTTGATAACAAACAAGGTTACCTTGAACCGTTTCTGTTTTAATAAAAACAGAGTTAGATTTACTTCTACGGTACCTATCACCTCTAACGGTAAATTTTTTATATTGATGAATTTCCTAACCGTTGGACAGATCTCGCACGCGAAATATTTGCGATACGCTAAATATATGGAGTATTTTACGAACGATGCTGAACTGCCAGTGTCTACCAGAGCTGCTAGGCTGCAATTCTGCCCCTCGATGGAGTCCACGACGACCGATGACTCACGGAGCTCCAAATGATTCTTAACTGGCTCCGCAATGAAGGCGATCGGCTCAGCTGATGATCCATCTTCAGTTACGACGGCGGGCGTCGACGGCGTCCGCTGCTGCATCTGCTGGTTGCGGCCCTTCTCTTTGGCCGCGGGGCAATCGTATTGCCGGTGACCCGATTTCTTACAGAAGAAGCACTTCACCTCTTTGCGACAGTCTTGGTGCGCGTGGCCGAAACCACCGCAATTACGACACGGTTTGGCTTTATTCTTTGTCACACCTCCCGTCTTCCTTTCTGAGTCTAAGCAACCCTCTGCTATGTTTCTCATTCTCATCGACAAAGTCTTCCACGGATTACGAAGTGAGAGAGAGCGCCGCGGCTCTCACCGGAGCGGATACGATTCCGCCAATAATCAAGTGGATCACATCCCTTGGCGGCAGGTCCAATCCGTGTATTAACGATAGCTTTGAAAGCACGTATTGGTCAAATGTTTCTTTATGAGCCTGCCATTTCTTTGCCTCGACTCTCTGCATCACTTTGAAGAAGGGAATCTTCTTATCAAACATTTTCGTGATTTCCCTTTTCAGGCTCACCCACGACTCGGTCGACGGATCATCTTGCAGGTCGTACCACTGTCTCGCGTTTTTGACCAGCTTGCTAGAGGCTGMYAGCAGGGTCACTGCATCACTTGCTCCATGAATCAGAGCCACTTTGTCCACTCTCTTCGTCCAGACATTGACATTATCTGTTTCAATTCCCCCAAACTCGGGGATTTGCGTAGCCACTTTGTCGCACTAGCGTTCACATAATTGTCCGAGTTCCGCTGTGAACCAATTGTCACGGGAGAGATTCTCTCTCCTACGTCCACTCTCACCGGTAGCTCCACCAATGGTTCCTCCATTTGCGCTATCATCTCTGGCGCTTCTTCCGCTGCCCGTGGGGCTCCTCCGCCCGGTGGATTGATTCTTTCTATTACCTCTCGGAGGAACTGTTGTTGCTGCAAAACCATATGCTGTTGCAGCTGCAAAATTGTCTGCCGAAACGTTTCCGCCATCAACGGCGTACCCGTTCCAACGGGGCGCTCCTCCTGGGAAGAGGCCCGGGACACCGCGTCGGAGCACTCCGGCTCCCCTTCGATTTGTGGCTGACGAGTGCGCGGCATGACCAGCCACGATCGACACTAATTATCTTTCACTTTTCTTTTGAGAGACTTGACATGGTTTTCCTTGAACCACTCACACCGGTTTCTCACTACTCCGTGTCCGGACGGCCAATTTTTATTACCGTATAATTTATGCACCGACTGATGCAGCGTGTGCTACGATCCCACTTCTGAGAAATTGTAAAGAATCTTTATATGGAATATTTAAATGTTCGAATAGTAATTCCGGCACGCGTCTCTACGTTAACGTCGCCGGATTCGAATGTTAACGGCTTGGCCAGGAGTAAGGATGGGTAAACGGTTTCAACTAAACGACACTTCGACTTGTAATTCGTGTATCAACACTTTATTCYGACTAGGAGAACATCTCCTTACAAAGCTCAGCGACTTTCGACTAGCGACCGAACGATGAACCGACTTCGGTTCCCGACGATTAGATGCTCACGATTACTCTTAAACCGGAGCAATGACTACCTCTCGGTACGGCCGATCGACGAGGAGTGATTGCTCCGATTTTGGGCGGAAGATCGATCCGGTGATCGACGATTCCAGGCTACTCCGGAATATTCTGAAATATAGGTCACTTCCGGAGCAGCGCGCGGCTTGCTCCGAGAGCAGGTGTCTGACAGCGCGCTGACAGGTGTACGGAACGACACCGTGGCGCCATCCATCGGAAATTTCTTACATTACTAATGAATGGTCCACTAGCACTACCAACGTATGCTCCAATGTTATGCAAATGGACCGCTTTGAAATGTTTGACGTTTGTAGTTGTTGACGATGACTGATGACATGGAAGTAGATATTGCATTAGCGTGTGTTGTAAAGACTTTCCTGAAATCGTTGCTTATATTTATGAAGACGATAATGCAGGTATTTTAGAATTAATTTTATATATCAAATAAATACTATTCCTATAAAAGAAAATCGCCAACAAATTTCTAGAATAAATGGTTATGTCGAATGTATAATTTCATCGCTGAGCAGTATAGAATTTAAATCTCATTTTCGGTATATATTATGCTACACACACTATACATTAATATATACGTAAAAAAATTGAAATTCTTAATTTTTATATCATTCAACACTAATCTGCTTAATGGATGCTTCTACATTTGAATTCATTTTGAACGAGATTAGTAATAATCTTATTCGCACTACAGATGGAAATAAAATGATTCCTCCTGATAAACAACTTTTATTAAGTCTACCCTGACGAAAATAAGAAGTTTCATAAGTATTTATGAAATGCTTACGTGAGCGTTTGAGAAAGTTTATTGAGTGTTTAGAGAGGTCAATAGAAAATTTGTCGAGAGGAAATTGAAACACTAAAGCATTCGAAAGGCTTTTGCGTACAAAAAGTGTTTGCTAAATATTTGAAGTCTTGTAACAAACTCTCTGTACGAAGATGCATTAGCGTTTACTGAATGTATTTTGAAAGGCGTTGTCTCAGCATTGCAAACTTTTTTCGAAATGTTATATACAGCGTTTGATAAGCGTTTGTCGAGAAGAAATTGAAACACTAAAGCGTTTAAAACTCAACGGCGTTAGATAAGCGTTATAACAAAGTTTGCGAGCGTAATAAACTCTCAGAAAACGTTTATGAAACGGTTGTCAACGCTTTATAAGACATTTTTATTTTCGCCAGGGTATGGCACAATTTAATTTTTAAGTCTATCAAGCAACTTAATTTTTGGCATTTTTACTCAGAGACAAATCAAAATTGCGTAGGGAAAGAATTTGTTGTGTCCTGCAGAAATAAACGTAACTTCAATACGTTATTTCCCGCGCTTTTCACTATTCAAAAAAACGCTTCAATCGTATTGGGTGAATTCGTTTATGCAGTCACTGCTGCAGAAGGTGTCATTTGATCTTTGTTTACGTCCAATGAACAATGAAGATAAAATGATACCCTCTGCAGCAATGACTGCATAAACGAATTCACCCATTATCTCTCCGGCTGGGGAGGGACTCGTTTGGACACGGATCAATTAGACACCACCAACCACAGCGACCGGTGCCTAGAGGCTTTCCACTGTTCAAGCGCTGTGAGTGGCTCGTGTTCAATCGATTCATGTCCAAACGGAGGCCACCCCTCCGGCTGTAGCATTGGAAGCGAACTGGAAGCAAAAATCTATGACGTATTAATGACGTCATATGTGCTATTGAGATACTTCAAAGTGTCAAATGGACCGATTAAAGTAACGCTCCAAACAATTCGAAGCATTTGTAGCGCTAAGTGGACCGCATCTATATATGGATAAAAAGGTATATTATTGATATAATTTTGCATATAATTTTGCAAAAATTTTTGAGATTCAGACTAATCTTCCGAACCTTCTCCTAAAATATGGCCCTTAAGCGTCTCTTCGTTCCAAGTAATTCCTTATTGCTGAGCGTATATTCGCTCCAGTAACAATCCTTTAATCCATAGATGGTCTGGCGTAACAAACACCAAGCAGGCTGTAGGAAGCGCGAACGCATTGCTGCTTTACAGAAACGGCCGATATCATTGCAATAGAGATCGATCATTACATCGCCGACCAGGTAAAACAACAACTGCGTACGGCAGCGTAGCGAACACAACACGCCAATTGTCCGACTGACCGTAATGTAGAAATAGCAGATCTAACCCAAGAATCAAAAGGAACATCAACTCCCGAATGCGCAAAACCGAATCTCCACCTACACCAACAGCTTATACGACTAAAACTATACTCGCGTCGCGATGGATGATTAAATATTATTATTTCACACTATGAAAAATTGATTCAAACTAAAACTATAATAAATTTAAACCAATGTAACCAATTACCTTCTATCACAAATCATCGCATCACCGTATTGAATCACAAAGAAATGACATGCTATCGTTTTCTATTATGCGAGTATGCAACCGTAGGAATATGATAGAACACCTATGAGGATATTATCGTGTTCCATTATTGAATCTGTTATAAATTACTGAAAATCTGTCATAATTAATAGTATATTAAGTGATAGGCGAAACTGAAATTTTTCTCTCGTAAAATTACGAAGGAAAATCCTTCGTTGTCATTGTCAACTGTGCACTAACGATACATGATTGAATACATGTTGATATCTAGGTTTCTCTGTAAATACCATAGAAGGTACATCGTAATCTAATGCAAAGTTAAACCAAGAGTAGAGATAGATATTTTCCTGTCGTATTAGTACAAATACCTGTGTTGTACAATATTATTAGTATAAATATTTCGCGCATCGTAATTCTGCAATAAGATACTTACGATAGAAGAACACAAAGAACTATCGCGATTTAACAATAWASTTACGTTAATTTAHTAATCGCAGTTACGATAAAAATCAATGTAATTATTTTCCATCGTAAATGTRAGTAGCAAATTAAYGAAAGCTTATCSTAAATTTACGCTAGATTCTKTATGTTCTCTTTTCCTAAGTATGTTGTTACAGAATTACAATGTACGAAATATTTAACAACAATATGTACTACAATCTTTGTAATAATGCAATAGAGAAACATCCGTTCTACGGTTGCATATTCGCATAATAGAAAATGATAGCACGTCATTTCTTTGTGATTCAATACTGTGATGCGATGATTTGCGATAGAAGGCAATTGGTTACATCGGTTTAAATTTATTATAGTTTTAGTTTGAATCAATTTTTCATAGTGTGAAATAATAATATTTAATCACCGACCATCGTGACGCGAGTATAAGCGCGGTGGGGCAAGACGTGGCAGCGGCAGCCACTACTTCATAGCAATGGGCCGTGCTATAGTTCGGGCGGCTCAGCGCTCCTCTCGGCGCGCATCTATTCGTTCAATTAAAGTAATTAATATCTCGGCTATTCTTGCGAATTTCGCGAAATGGTATAGGACTTTTTCGTTTATCTCAATCCCTTCTACCTATTCCTTAGCATTTTTATATTTTGTTTTCAGACACCCTGTATAGGAAGGGTCCCGTTAGCACACATCCACTCACATCGCCCGGTGCTTAAAGTTTTTTCACTGGATCACCAATCAGAAAACTTTATTTTAAATTAGCCAATTGACGATGGGCTATCGGAGCTCACCCTATCGCGTAAGGTGAGGTTATAATGAGAAGGATCCAAATTTTTAAAAAGTAATTCTTTCTTTTAATATCTTATCAATAAGAAATATTATTAAAAACATATAAATAAACATAACAATTAATTTCTCTATTATTTGTCTTAATTGCTTTTAATAATTGATTTAATAAAGAATTTACTTTCACTGATTTGATATACAATCAAATCAATTATCATTTTCTCTCAGAATTGCAATTTTCTCTCGCTGTTTTCCAGAAAGATCAAAAGAGTTAGCAATCTATCTAGGATACTTCTACAGAATCTGTATATAAAAATTGAGGAGGTACAAAAAGAATAGAAGCTTCAGCTACTAAAGAAGTCTTGGAATTAATAAATTAAGTACAATGAAAGCAACAATGAGTACAGTAATGAATTGTAAAATAATTCGAAGAAAAAATTATTATGTGTAATGTTAACATACATAATTGTACAAAACGAAGAAAAACAGAAAAATGAATATTTTGTATGGACATATTTACTAACTCTATATTTATTGAGAAGAAAATGGAGAAGAATACATCAGAATCTCTTTATGGAATTAGCCCTAGAAGATCTCGGATTTCGAAGGTATTTTTTTAGATTTTGAATCTGATTTTTTAATAATAAACGCGACATAAAAGATAAATAAAAATATATTTTATTTTAATATCTTATACAGATGCCTTCGTATGGATGAAGATTCTTTTATATATTTATTGAACAAAGTTGGTCCTCTTATTATCAAGCAAAAGATGCATTTACGACAACCCATCTCTCCTGAAGAGAGACTTTCATTGACTTTAAGGCATTTAGCTACAGGTAAATATTATTACTTCATTTATTATGATAAATTATTTTTATAACTTATATGTTTTATAACTTATGTTTTTATTTACAGGAAAAAGTCAAGAATCACTTCGCCTTTCATTCCGTATTGAACAAAGCACTATTTCCGGTATTATTAAGGAAGTATGCAATGCAATTGTTTTCGTATTACAAGAAGAATATTTGAGAGTATCCACTTCAAAAGATGAATGGAAAGTTGTGGCAAATGATTATGGTGAAAAATGGAACTTTTTTAATTGCATTGGAGCTCTAGATGGCAAGCATGTACGAATTGATCCTCCCTTGAATTCTGGATCAATGTTTCATAATTATAAAGGCTAGTGTTGTTCTCTTAGCTGTTGTTGATGCACAATTAACATTTATTTTATTGTCGACATTGGTACAAATGGAAGAATTAGTGATTCTGGAATTTGGAACAGATCCAGTTTAAAAATGCATTTAGGAAATAATTCCATCCATATTCCTGAACCTCCTTTACCTGAATCGAATATAAATTTTCCCTTTGTTCTCGTTGACGAAGGATGTCCATTATCTTCTTATTTATTAATACCATACCCCAAAGAATCTTGTCGAGGAAGAAAAGATAGAAGGATATATAATTATAAGTATGATAATAATTGTAATTGTGGTATTCAAAGGTATATAGTATTTTATTATATCATTGTATATATCACATAGTATATTTATATATAGTTTTATATATATATATATATATATATATATATTTATCAAAATCATGTTTTATTGATTTTCTCATTTTTGATTTTTTAGATTGTCAAGAGCCAGGCGTTGTTCTGAAAATGCATTTGAAATTCTTGGAGCGAGATTTCAAATATTTCGATCAGCTATGCGATATGATCCAGATAATGCTTCAAAAATTATTTGGGCATGTTGTTGTATTCACAACTGGTTGAAAAGTCAGATTGTAGGTAGGAATATGTACACTCCCCCAGATTTTCTAGATGTAGAAGACGAATTATTTGGTCAAATATACTTGGGTGAATGGCGAGAAGTTAGGGCACATGGCATGATTGAATTTAGACAACAAGGTGATAATCGTTACTCTAATGCAAGTATTCAATTAAGAGACAGATGATGTCAGTATTTCAATTCTGTTGGAACCGTATCATGGCAAGAACGTATGGTACAATAACTTATACATGAGATATTAATATTATAATTATTTTATGTATTATATATTAAGTTATATTATTATAATTATAAAAGTTTGAAAGAAATTAGTATGGAGAATTCAGTATTTCAGTATTTCAGTATTTTTTTCTTTTTTTTCAATATTTTTTATGGAGAATTCAGTATTTTTATAATCATATCTTCAATGTCGCCTTTGAATGAGATCCATTTTTCTTAGCCTAGGAACAATATAAGAACCAAAATGTTCAGCAGCATCTACTTGAGGAATTACTGTTGGCTGAGAAATCACTTATTTCATTAAATCCAAGGCTTCTCAGTAGCTGAGATTTTCAATTTTTTTGCAGATCCTCGTTTTTTATACAAAGATTTTTTAGAAGTATCCATGACGGACGTTGACTCTTTTGGAATTAACCTCTCTGGAAAAAGGCATGAGACAGAAGATTTTGATTCTTCAGATGACAATTGATTTGATTGTATGTCAGTGGAAGTAGATTCTTCAGAATTATTCAAAATAATCGTGTCTTTGTCTAAATCTTCTTTCTCAGATGGAATGTATATCTGTTCAATGTAATCATGAACAAAATTTAAATTACATAATGCTTTGCAATTAAAACTAACATATGTCTTTATAGGATAAAAAGAAATATCAGTTATCAACTTTGAATGTTTCGTTTCCATAGGAAGAAGGAAGTATATCTATGTGTGAAGATAACACAGCCACACAAAAAAAAATTGACTTCCAGGCCCAGAGGTCAGACCATGTTTTTTATATGTTTTTTGGGTCGCTGAATAAGAATCTGAAGTCCATTTAACCCTATCACCTTACCATTTTTCATAATCTCAAAAAACTAATGTTCTTACACAAAAAAAATCGAATTTTGGTCCTGATCTCAGACTACGTTTTTTATATGTTTTTGGAGTCGCTGAGAAAGAATTCCAAGTCCATTTAACCCTATGACTTGACCATTTT
>JANQDE010000139.1:41842-67826 GCA_037157785.1 Cephalotes varians
GACTTCAGATTCTTATTCAGCGACCCAAAAAACATATAAAAAACATGGTCTGACCTATGGGCCTGGAAGTCAATTTTTTTTTGTGTGGCTGTGTAATTGTAATTCAGTAGCTGAACATCGCGAAACAGGATTTTGCAATTCAGTAGGAAGTTGTTGAGATGTTGTGAAAGTCTCTTTTGATGTAGAAATATTTAAAGTACTTGCTGCTATTGCACAATTGCTGCTATTGTTTTTTTGAGAAATAATAAACTATTATATAATGGCCACTTTGGTTTATCTCATCAGCTCCCTTTCCACTTGCTCTTTGTATTGACTCTTTTATTTTCCTTAAATTATCCATAAATGTATCTCTCATATTAATAAATCTCTTTTTCACTATAGCACCTATATCAAAATTATTATAATAAAATGTGACATAACGAAGATAAATATAATCTTAAAATAAATAATTCTAAAATACTTTTCAAAAAAATATTTAAAAATGTATATATAACATATTTACATTTTCATATTAAAAATATTTTCAATATAAAAACTATATTACGTTTTTATATTAAAATTATATATATATATATATATATATATATATGCTTAGTATTATATTTACATGTATTTTCATATTAAAAACAATAATATGTACAAAGTATTTCTTTACTTGTAAAAACTCCCATTACTTGTGCAACTTTCTCCCAATATTTTTCTTTTAAATCATTTCGTCTGTATTCATCCAAGGTAGCATCCTACAATATTGGTCGATTTCGAACTAGATGTATTAATATGAATTCGGCGTCTTGTGCCCTTATTTGTTGTTTTGAACTTGTTTTTTTTAAAAATAATATTACGCAACAAATTAACTCTAAATTTATATATATATATATATATATATATATGTGACATTCCACGTCAAGTGGCCCCTCCCTCTGTCCAAAAATTGAAGCGACTTTAAATATTGACTTTGGGCTTAAAATGTTCGTATAAGCGGGGGCTTTCGAAATTTGAGTGGCTTTTTTGAAAAACTCCATAACCCCACGACCCCATAAGCAAAATAACCCAAAAACCTGATGAAGTAATCTTACAATATGATTTATACTTGTCTCATCTCAATAATCGCTTTAATTGAGCTGTTTAGCCCTCAAACCCCCTATAACCCCATAATCATATAGCCCCATGAGCTTCTAAACCCCTATAATCGAAACCATCGCACTTTGATTAGCTTTCTATACCTCCGTAATCCTGTAATCCCATAACTCCTTGACCCTAAAACACCGAAACCCCATAATCCCATAACCCCATTCTAGAATATGCCCAATTACAAATTTGAATACGCATCATGTCCTACCTGCACAATGTCACGACTCATTCCAAAAACTGCATTACCATGTCATCAGGTTTTTGGGTTATTTTGCTTATGGGGTTATGGAATTTTTCAAAAAGGCCACTCAAATTTCGAAAGCCCCCGCTTATACGAACATTTTAAGCCCAAAGTCAATATTTAAAGTCGCTTCAATTTTTGGACAGAGGGAGGGGCCACTTGATGTGGAATGTCACACATATATATATATATATATATATATATATATATATATATATATATATATGTATACGTGCCAAATCAAGAAATCACATGATATAATCTTGCTACGCTATTGGCTACGATTATGGTTTGTCGGTTAAAAAATAGACGTCGGCCTAAATTGTAACCTAACCTGCAACCGCAACTGTGACTCGCTGCATCATGATTGGCTGAAATAAAACCCTCAATCGTCAACCATAACCGGCAATCGTTAATCTGGCTTTAGTACGGGCTTTAATGGCTCTGGCAGACAGGACGCGGCAAAGCGGCGACGCGGCAACGCGGTGGCCAATCACCATCTTGTTTTCTAATGGCTCCAACACTTTGCCGCGTCCTGTTTGCCAGAGCCATAAGGCTATCGCACACAAAAAAACTTAAGTAGTAAAACTTAGGCAATAAGCGAATCAGCCAATCATAGTAAAGAATTTAAGGCAAAACATAAGCAGTAGCAAATCAAAACTATCGATTTCCTGTCAAGTTTTACTGCTTACGTTTTACTGCTGAAGTTTTTTGTGTGCGATAGCCTTTAATAGCGTTTGCCTGAACGCAGCCATTAAAATTAGAATGAATAGACGGAAATAGTATATATATCCTTCTCTCTCATAGCATTTTGCCACAATCGCTTGTATCCACACTCTGGTCTCCACACAACACTGCCCAGGAGTAGCCCGGATGTCATTCGTATATATTTGACCGGACAAGAACGCCGGTTGAAAAAATTACTATTTCAAATTTGTATTTCGTTTGAAGAGTTTTGAAGTGCAATTGAAAAGATTTGTAAGTTATTCTGTTAATTGTAATTAAATAATAATTTCTACACCATGTATTTGGCCGGAATAAATAGCCGGAAATAAATTCAACAAAAATCTTGTATGAAATYRWTTGTATTTMRTATGARRACTTTTGAAGTGTCATTAGAAACGTTTGTGAGTCGTGCAGATAATTTTAATTAAATATTGAAAGGGCAGAGGAATATTTTCGATCTTTCTTTGACAATATACTTTTATTTTCTCCCCTTCCACGGAAGAGACTCTCCAGCGAGAGGTGCCACGTGGCATCGAAATGCCGGCCGGCGCGCGCGAGGTAGAGCAGGGCGAACACGAGGAGTAACAGACGAGCCTTCCGGCTAATAATCAACACCATTTAACAAGATAACAGAGTATACTATTTACTAACAATCCACTGATACAAGGAACACGTTCCGCCGAGACTTAAATTATACCTTATCGAGAACTCTCCGTCGCGCATCCGCTCCGAACCGCGATCGAGACGGGTGGGCTCCGATAGCCCATGTTGCCGATTGGCTAATTTAAAATAAAATTTTCTGATTGGTGGTCCAGTGGAAAAACTCTAAGCATCGGGCGATGTGTGTGGACGTGTGCTATCGGGACGTGTGCTAACGGGACCCTCCCNACTTTTGAAGTGTCATTAGAAACGTTTGTGAGTCGTGCAGATAATTTTAATTAAATATTGAAAGGGCAGAGGAATATTTTCGATCTTTCTTTGACAATATACTTTTATTTTCTCCCCTTCCACGGAAGAGACTCTCCAGCGAGAGGTGCCACGTGGCATCGAAATGCCGGCCGGCGCGCGCGAGGTAGAGCAGGGCGAACACGAGGAGTAACAGACGAGCCTTCCGGCTAATAATCAACACCATTTAACAAGATAACAGAGTATACTATTTACTAACAATCCACTGATACAAGGAACACGTTCCGCCGAGACTTAAATTATACCTTATCGAGAACTCTCCGTCGCGCATCCGCTCCGAACCGCGATCGAGACGGGTGGGCTCCGATAGCCCATGTTGCCGATTGGCTAATTTAAAATAAAATTTTCTGATTGGTGGTCCAGTGGAAAAACTCTAAGCATCGGGCGATGTGTGTGGACGTGTGCTATCGGGACGTGTGCTAACGGGACCCTCCCGATCGAGACAGAAAAGCCAGGAGCATCGAGGAGCATCGATTCGCCTCGATCATCCGATAACGCGGATCGCGCGCATGACAGGATTTCTGTCCTGATCTTTGCTCCGGAGTCGCGCTGCTACGGCAGCATACGCCAAAATGGGTCCGGTGCCGACATCTGTCGTGCAATCGGCGCACTCACTGCTGTGGGCCTTACAATATTTAACAATCATATAAGTGACCGAAATATTAGCCATGTTCAAGCCGGACGAAGCAGCTTGCCTGCTCGCCAAGCGATTTAATATAATTGGTTGGATCTATAAGCAAGAACCAATCATATTTAACCGCTTGGCGAGCAGGCTAGCTGCTTTGCCGACTTGAACGCGTCCATTGATTTACGTCATCACTGTTTCGGAAGTTTCATCAAGTACCATTGGCAGTCTATCTAGTATTCCATATTCATGGTTCTCTCTCGATAACATAAATTTAGGTTACATTCAAAACATTCCTTTCCGAGGAAAATTTTACTCGTTATAATAAAGCATACATGTAAAGTATTACGTGTACTATATATATTTTGAGTAAAATTTTCTTCGGAAAAGACATTTTGGAATCAAAACGATAGAGCGACATTTTTGGCATTTCAAGTTCGTGTGGAAGCATCGACTTGCATGTCTCGCTAATGTTAGTTAGGGCCACTTTTAGGGCCGCTTTTAGGACCACTTTTAGGGCCAATTTCACCAACGTCAGTTAGACTAACCGACGGTTAATTCCAATGGAATTATCCAATCGCATTTGTCTTTGACTAGAATGAACCAATCACGGTTGACACTTTAACCGTCGGTTAGCTTAACCGACGTTGGTAAAATTGGTCCTTACCAAGCTCCGATGGGTGGACTCCGATAGCCCACGTCGCCGATTGGCTAATTTAAAATAAAATTTTTTGATTGGTGGTCCAGTGGAAAAACTCTAAGCACCGGGCGATGTGTGTGGACGTGTGCTATCGGGACGTGTGCTAACGGGACCCTCCCGTTCCGATTAACTTAACCATTCTAGTAACTTTGCAGGATTCCAACTGAAAGTGGCCTTAGAGACCCTAGCCTGGACACGAGATTGACAATTTTTGATTGGTCTGTCGTTTGTGACAATTCCTGCTCCAATTCAAACTTCGATAACCTTAAATATAAATTCAGATAGGAGAAATGTATACATAAACTTTTTAAAATATTTTTATATTCTAAAAATATTTAATTAATGTTTTTATTTTTAATATTAATATTTTTGACGTTGTCAACACCTTCTATTTGAAAAACTATACGAATATACACATTACATTGGCTGTGTTCGAGCAGACGCTATTAGCGCTGAAAATCTATAGTACACGTACGTACATTATAGATTTCCATTATAGATTTTATCGATTTTCATTACAGAAACCTTAACTATTTACAACGTTCTAAAGATACTCAAATTGCGAAGAAGACATTTTTATGTTGAGCATTCCGACTAGTCTATCATCGATTCTCTGTAAGCAAAATTTGTTCCATTGCACAAGTAAGAATTTCTATATTGACTCTGAATAACAGATTTACACAAATGATTTTAGACTTTACTTTTTTCAATTACAACATGACTGCATGCACTGCAAGATTTAATAATAATAACAATAATATAATAATCAAATGTTTATAAAAGATTGCTTCCTGAGTGTTTTATCCAGTTCTCTGCAGCTGCATGGCTGTGCCATGRTAARCGATTGCTYGTTCTTTCTTGTCTCTGTGAACTAAAATTTAAAGGAACTAAAATAATGTATCAACCTGAAAATTTTTTMCCTTTACGAAATAATTTATAGGCAAGTCTTCGTTTGCAGACATATAGAAGAATGAGTGTATATTTCTAAACTCGAGAGTAGATCTAAAAAAAAAAATACATTTATATAGAAGATTTAAAACTAAAAATGTACTTCTACGTTTATATTATCTGTAATATAAACATGCAATTATTAGTATGCATTACAAGACAGCTTTTGTATTGCATATGATTAAATAGACTGTTTGCTGGACATTCTGTACACACAAATATACAATTTTTTTGTTTAAATAAATAATAACTATATAAGTATTTTCTAAAGATGTTAAATGTAATATATAAAGCCCGTACCAGACTAAAGATTGAGATTGAGATTGGATTGGAATTTAACCAATCAGAAGAAAGAAAACCAATCTCAAGTTTAGTGAACTTTGCTTTGATTGATCAAAATCCAATCTAATCTCAATCTCAATCTGATACGGGCTTAAGAGTCATTGGAGAATTTATTTATACTTATAAAAGTAATGATGATTAATTCAGAAGTATCAAGACATGCATGTCGATGCTTCCACGCGATCTTGAAATGCCAAGAATGTCTATCGTTTTGATTTCAAAATATCTTTTCCGAAGAAAATTTTACTTGAAACATACATGAATTTTTGACATATAAAAACAATAAAAATTATAAATAATGTGGACTTCCACCCTTGAGGTGCCACTTTTGGCGCGTTATGTTTTTTAAAGTGGACCTTCACTTGAAGCCTAACGCGCCAAAAGTGGCACCTCAAGGATGGTGTGGAAGTCCACATTATTTATAATTTTTATCGACCCAAGCAGCTGTCATTTATGAAACTATTAATGGATTACAGTTGCAGTCGGTAACTCATCTCTCATGGTAAAATGTTGGGACAACCATTAAAATTCACCCTGTATATATAGTTCACGTAACGTATACTTTATTATAACGAGTAAAATTTTCCTCGGAAAGGAATGTTTTGAATGTAACCTAAATTTATGTTATCGAGAGAGAACCATGAATACGGAATACTAGATAGACTGCCAATGGCACTTGATGAAACTTCCGAAACAGTGATGACGTAAATCAAGGGAGCGTCCCGTTTCGACACGGCTCAATTGGACACAACCAACCACAGCGACCGGTGCCTAGAGGCTTTCCACTGTTCAAGCGCTATGAGTGGCTCGTGTCCAATCGATTCGTGTCCAAACGGAGGCCATCCGTAAATCAATAGCCATGTTCAAGCCGGACGAAGCAGCTTGCCTGCTCGCCGAGCGATTTAATATAATTGGTTGGATCTATAAGCAAGAACCAATCATGTTCAATCGCTTGGCGAGCAGGCTAGCTGCTTTGCTGACTTGACGCGCCCAATATTTCGGTCACTGACATGATTGTTAAATTTAATTAAAATTATCTGCACGACTCACAAACGTTTCTAATGACACTTCAAAAATCTTCATACGAAATGCAAACGATTTCATACAAGATTTTTGTTGAATTTATTTCCGGCTATTTATTCCGGCCAAATACATGGTGTAGAAATTATTATTTAATTACAATTAATAGAATAACTCACAAATCTTTTCAATTGCACTTCAAAACTCTTCAACAAACGATTTGAAATAGTAATTTTTTCAACCAGCGTTCTTGTCCGGTCAAATACATACGAATCCGGATGTCATCGATGTTGGACGCAGTGTGCATCCGGCATTAAAGTCAGGCTTCAGACGATACAACAGACTGAGTTTGGAGAGCGCGCTATCAACGCTATTGTGTCATTCTATCTTTATCGTTCAGTTGGACGTAAAACAAGGATAGAATGACGTAATAGTGCTGATAGCGGACTTCCCGACGCAGCCAGAGTGGCACGATTGGCGTGAACACCACGACATGGGTGGGTGAAGTCCCGTTTTCTTTTATGTTTGTTCTCGTCGATATTGCGATGTGGTGTCAAATGAATGCCATCCCTTCATCATTCTCTTGTTTCTTATATTGAGTATCCGTGTTCTTTCACAGTCGATTTTTCAAGTGTTCCGAAACGAGAATATCCGAATCTATATTCTCGACCAGCCAGCATACCGGTCAAGGAAATTCAAATGTCTAAGAATTCCCAAGTGATGAG
The DNA here is from genome assembly GCA_037157785.1 of Cephalotes varians. NCBI lineage: Eukaryota > Metazoa > Arthropoda > Insecta > Hymenoptera > Formicidae > Cephalotes > Cephalotes varians. Next base: position 49,267 of record JANQDE010000139.1, read on the forward strand.
TTGTCATCAGAACACTGATATGGATTTGTTATTCTTTTCTTCCATAGACGAGGCCACGAAGATGTGGCTCGATACTCTACATCGGATGTGGGCGCTATGTAAGCATTTAATTTTACCTTTCTCGTGTAATTCGTCACTTTTCAAATTTTCGTTACTCGAACGATGCATTAAATGTACAATCGTATCAATCGCAGGGAAGAAATGTGACGGTGTCAGCAAAACATTGACAGATTATTTCGAGACAGCACCAAATCCATATCTCAGCACGTTGAGAATACTTGCCAATATTTCGGATTTTGATCACATGACGAATAGCAAGTCACTTGCATTTGCAGGTTTATTTTTCAAGCTATTTATAGCTTAATTTTACTATTTTATTTTATTTATGCTTAAAAAAAAAGCATTCCGTATTTATATTGTAAATAATATAGAATGTATTGAGTAAAAAAATATAAGTAAAAAAACAAGTTAAAAACTCAACTGAGATACAATTTTATATGTTAATATCATGATTGATTTATTATTTTTTCTGCAACTTGAGAAGAAAGGATTATCTTGCTAAATCTTTACCTTAATATTTACAAAAGGTGTTTCACATATGTCCTGTAATCACCAGATTCTATATTGCTGATGACACAAATAATGAATGCTTTTTTTGAACACTGTATAATTTACATAATTATATATATATATATTTATAATGTATGATATATGTAATAATTATATAAATTTAATTTATGTAATTTAATAATAATTTAATGTAGAAGAGAATTAGAAAATATATATATCTCTTTAATAAACATATTTCATAAATATTTTATAAATATATTTCAAAAACAAAAAATAATATATATATAAACTAGTTAAAATAAAAATGAGTCAGTAGTCAGTAGTAGTTTGTATTTCTATAGTACCAAAATTAAAGAAGCATGTTCCCATGTTAATAATTTATAGGAGTTATTTTCTATAATAATTGCTATGACAATATTCTGAGAGGTTATATAAAAGATAGCAATACAAATTTCTTTGAAATCATAGACGTCATAATAGATTGTATTGCAGTGATAGAGGAGTTTTCAAATTGGATAGAAGAGAGAAAAGAAGGATACAAGGAATTTCTTGTTCCTGATTTGAAGCTAGCAGCATTTAAATTAGTAAGACAGAAACATATGAAACAGATGCTGTTAATAAAGAAGATATCTGCTATATATAATTTTGTGGAGCATAAAGATATATTCCTACAAATAATAAAGGTATATCATCAGAAATATAACAATCTACTTTATATTTATACATATACTTTTCCAGGATATGATAAAAGAAAAAGAATATAAAGAAGCTGCACAGTATGCAGCAATGTTACAATTGCAAAATCATTTTATAGATCCAAAAATATTGTTACTGCCCCTCATACTGCAAAATAAATTACAAATAGTTGACGAATTTTTAACAGATTGTCCAGAGGTTCAAAAAGCTTTGACAACTTTTTTAGATAACTTAATAGCACCAGGGAAAAACGTACAGATTACGTTGGAACAATTTGTTTAGTAAGTAATACATTCATTTTTTTATTAAACATCTAGATTTAATATAAATTATTACCTAATTAAGATTTTCATTGAACTGAATCCTTTTAGTACAAATGATATACCAGAAGTTAAGATATCATTGACACAGGTTCGCCCAATAACCAAGCTTATTGCACGTCTAATAAAACAATATAATTTATCACCTGATGTATGTCCTCACTTAAACACAAAACGAAATGAAGGAGCATTGCAATTCCTTATACACAAACGCTATGTGGATGGTAGTTTAAGTAAATATTCATTTTTCTATATTTTTATTAGAAAGATTAGTCTTATTTAAAAATAAGAATGTATATTTTTTTATTTAATTGCTTTATTACATATAGATATTGCTAGTTGGAGAGAAATGGTAAAGGAAGCAGTAGGAAATGATACTAAATTACAAACAGAGTTACTCACCATGTTAATTAATGCTAATGATGCACAAGAAGGTTTATATTGGGCAAAAGAATATGAAATACCTAAAGATGAATGGCCATGGGCTATCGTACATATAGAAGAACAAAATGCACAAAGTAATAATGCTTCTATCTATATTTTTATATGTGCATTTTAAGGAATACTTGTAATATTAATTTGTAGTGGTAAATGAAGGAGCTTCAACGAGTAAGGATAAAACTTGGGAACTAAATGAGGATAATGTAAATTATCATATCTTAAAATTACCAAGAGAAAACATCAAATTAATAGATGATGGACGATTATTCGAAGAATTTCTTGATAATGGATTGAGAGATGTTAACATGGTTGGAATTGATTTGGAGTGGAAACCTAGTTTTGGTAATCACAGTTAAACTTGAACCTGAACATGTATCTACATATATACTGTATAAAACTACTAACATTATGCTTTAATTAAATATAAATATGTTATATTTCAGGAACTAAACAACCTGAACTAGCACTTATGCAAGTAGCTACTGAAGATAATGTTTACATTCTGGATGTAACTACTATTGGCAATAAATTGCCTGAACTTTGGAATGAACTTGGTCTTATATTATTTGGAAATAAAGATATTATGAAGATTGGTATGTGTTTTAGATTCTAAAATAATATTTTCTATCATTTTAACTACAAGCGTTATACATACATATGTTATATTTTAATATTTTACACTCATTTCGAAAATAGACAATTATTTAATTATTTTATGAATGACATTTAATAATACAAAATGTGATATTAAAATTATATATTAATATTATTATTATGTACATCATATAGGATTTGGAATAACACAAGACATGACTGTAATACGTAATAGTTTACCTGTTTTGTCGTCTGTTAAAATACATGGCCAAGGATATCTTGACTTGATGCTTTTGTGGAGAAAATTAGTAGAAGAGTACAATTTTATTTTTCCATACAAAGGTGATCCAAACTTCACAAACAAAAGCTTAAGTAAACTTGTGGAATTATGTTTTGGACAAAGACTTGATAAATCTGATCAATTTTCAAATTGGGAGTTGAGACCCTTGAGAGAAAGTCAAATAATATATGCTGGTTAGTAATCACTTTTCTATCTATTTAATATATTTTTTCTCATTACTATATGTGTGTATTTGTTATATGGCAGCGCTAGATGCATATTGCTTGTTGGAAATATTCAATGTACTAGCAGATTATTCAGCAGATTTGGACATACCATTTGAAGATATTTGTGCTGAAATACAACATATTCCACAAACACATACAAAGACTAATACAAATAAATCTGCATATAAGGTATAAATTATAACAAATTATATTAATACGTAAACATAATATAATGTCTTAGTAGAAAAAGTGGCAATTTTTTTCATTTAGAGATAAATGGAAAAGTATTCTGTATAATCTGACAAAAATATTATCTTTATTATGATAAAAACATTGTTATTATTAGATATAAAGTGTAACTAAAATAAGAGCACAGCTTTGGGAACTAACTTTCTCTCCACACTAAACATGAAAAAAGTTCATATCAATATGTAAATTCATATATCTGTAAACCCATTGTTGCTGTTATACAGCTCAAACAAATATTTATTAATTGAAATGTTTTTTTTTATTATGACAAATTCAAAATAATAAAAGAATGTCCCTTAATATACAACGTGTATTAATGCAGAATGAGAACAAGTGCTAATGTACTACGTAAATACTACGAAAAATGACAGTAATTATCAAATTCGAATGTTACTTGATTAACAACAATGTATGTTTATTGTACACACACGCATATGCACATGCACAATCATAGATAATATAAATAGATAAGTTAGACAAGGACCGACAAGTAATCATTCTGATTGTAAATAGTGAATTGCATTAATAAACATTTTGAGCTGATCTCAGTAACAGTGGATTTATTGATATACATTGATATGAACTTTTTTTCACATGCTTAATGTGGGGAGTTTGTCCTCTTATTTACACCCTGTATATCTTTATTTTGTTTTTTGCTAATATATTATCTTTTAAAGTCACAGAATAATTGATTTATTTAAATATATATGTTTTCTATTTTTTTTTGTATATGAATAAAATTTTTTTTAATGAAACATGTTATATTGATTTAATTATACTCCTATATATTAGAGACTTCACTAACTATTTTACAGAAATATTCAAATACAACAATATCTAAAGACAATGAAAATTATCACAAGAATACAGGCGCTTCGCCAAAATATGGAACGGCACATAGGTCTACATTCAAACATGGATATTACAATAAACAGAATCAGGATAGATTTGTATGTTGTGAACCAGCTAATGACAGTCGACACAATAATCAGAGAAAATATGATAATCATGATAATTATAACTGTGACAAAAGTGCTCATATTGGAATAATCCGAGTAATTAATGATGGAAGACACAATGATCAAAAAGGATACAATGAAAATCATGATAATCATAATCGTGACAGAACTGCACAAGTTGGAATAATCCGAGTTCATGATGGAAGACACAATGATCAAAGAAGATATGATAATCATGATAACAAATATACAGATATCAGAATGAATCAAACAGCCAACAGAAAATACAATCAGAAAAGATATGATAATTATAATCATAAATATGATATCCAAAGACATGGTAATCAAAGTAAACGTGATAATTACAGTAAATATGATAAACAGGATAGATGGGAAGATATTCAGGGTAAACGAAATATTCTAAGTAGACAAAATAACGTGAGTAGACCCGAGTCAATACAACGACGGAATTGGGATCCGATTCCTGCACATACATGGCGCGTTGTATGCGACTCAATGTTGGGTGGCTTAAGCAGCAAATTGCGCATGTGTGGCATAGATTGCATACATGTATTATTTGATCAAGGAGGAGATGATTCCGCTAGATTAGCAATGCGCGAAAATAGGATTCTATTAACACGTAACAAGAATTATGAAAGAGTAAGATCCATTTTGTATGTATCTATAGTTAATATAGATTTTATTTTAATAATCTTTGTTAGTTTAAGCAGTATTTATCGCTGGAGAATTGCTACAGGATAATGGCTGACACACCTGATAATCAACTACGTGAAGTTTTAAATCATTTTGGTGTTATAATAACACAGAATGATATTTTCAGCCGATGCCAAATATGTAACTGCGATGAATTCGTGAAAGTTCCAAAGAAGCTAATGGATGATCTTATGCAAAGGTGAGTTGAATTTAGCTATTTATTTACGTATATAAGATGTCCCATTTTAATGGAAACAATGGAATATTTTTAAAACGAAGCAATTGACAAAAAAATATTCATTGTATGATCTGAAAGGACAACATAAAATTAATTTTCAAAAATCAATTTTTCAAGATAATATAAAGATCTTCATTTTTTTAAAATGAAATTGTATAATTTTTTACAATTACATAATATGATTTACATTTTTTTACAAATGCATTTCACTCATTATTCTATGTAAAAAAGTATTTGGGTAAAATTTTTGAAAAATAGTTTACGAGATACTTTGTTTTGACATAAAAATATAAAATATCTCGTAAACTAGTCATTTTTTGGTAACTGTATACTTAATACTTTTATGAACAGAATAATAAGATAAATTATTAATTAATTGATGTTGAAAGAAAATACAGTTGCTTTTCAAAAAAGACATATAAGAGGGACACTGTATATGTGCAATCTACCTTTTTTTTTTTTAATTATACTAAAAACAATTTAACTTTGATGTAGCTTTGTGAAAATTATAAGAAAAAATAATTATCAAGTATTGCCCAATCAAGTCGACATGTTAGAAGCCGATCCTGATAATTCTGATTCGAATAATGACTTCGAAGTTGTTCGGAATCCGAGTAATTATTTTACAAATAGTGAACATCGTACATGGCGTTTGTCTATGGATACTCTTGATATTGACACATGTACGACCAGATATCACATGCGAATACAAATTGATAAAGTCCCATTGAACGTACTGAAGAATGTGCAGATCTTTTATATTTGCGAGCATTGTGGGAAGATTTATTGGGACGGTTCGCACTTGGAGCGAACTCTTAATGGTGTTATTAAAGATTTAATTGTTAAACAATAAGTATTAATATTAAATGTGATAAAAGGTGCTTGAAGAACTGGCAAAGCGCAAACAAAAAATCAAAATCGTCTTTAATTTGAAATTTTAAGTGCATGCTAATTGTTTCTGCAATTTCTAATGCTAATGATAAGTATGCAATATTGTCACGCTTATTCAAGATATCCAGCTACAATAAGAATTTGTGGCATAGATATAATATTGTTATATTGTAACTGTTCTTCCTTACATTTTTTAGTACAAGTATATTCTATTTTGTTTGTTTTAACTACGCTATATATACATGATGATATCCTAAACTAATATAATCTGAATTTTATTCTGATAAAACTAATCATGTTGTATTATGATTACAGTGCCATAGATATTTCTTAAAATAATTACTTTAATGATTATGCTAATAGTCATCTTAATATAAATGATTAAATAATATAGTTTTTTAGCATTTAGATTTCTAATTTTTTAATATCTAATTGATAAAATAATGATGATTTCTGAAGTGTAAATTAATAAAGATCACATACATCTTGAGATGTAACTTTTGTTATACGATTAAATGACATATATTTCTTGTATAAACGAATCAAGTGCGAGAACTTAAAATATCTATCTTTGCTGCACATTTATAATCTCGCAACTATCTTCCTTAAATTTATAACGAAAAAATACATGAAAATACAAGATGATGTTTAATTTTTCATAAAATATATCTATTATTCATATATATATATATATACATAATATATACATATACTTAGAGAGAGATATGCATATCTATTTTTTTATTCAAAAAAATAAAGAAATACTAATGAAATACATGAGGGCATTCTAAATTTAGTTTTTTAACCAATTTCTTATATTTTCCACTATGTTATATAGCGAAATTTTATTTCTAAATATCGAAATAAAAATATAACTTTCATTTCCTTAATTTTATTTACTGCTATTTAAATTTAATTGTGAGACATAATGAAAAATATATGATACACAGAATTTTATATATATGTATATAAGTAAATCTGTCAAAAATTACCAAAAAAATTTTTAATATATTCAATATGTTTTATCGTACTGATTTCTCTCTCTCTCTCTTTTTCTCCCCCTTCTCTTCTCTCTCTCTCTCTCTTTCTCTATACTACAAAATATAAGTAACTACAAAAGATATTTAATGTTTTTCATTCTGCCGGTTCCCTCTCTACTGACAAAGATTCTCTAGCTGGGCCAGAATTTTCAAATTCCGCTGGTTCCACAAGTCGCTTTTTTCCATAGGGTGGCGATCCAATTAATTTTTCCACATCGTCATATGATAATGTTTCCTTCTTCAATAGAGCTTCCGCAAGCTGTGCTCAATAAAAATTTTCTATATGCACTCGCACGGTATCATTTAATTAGAATCCTATATCCACGTATATGCAAGGAAATGTACATACCGTATCTAATTTGTCTTTGTTATCCAAAAGCAACTGTCGAGTTCGTTTATATGCTTCCCCTATTATTCTTCTTACTTCGGCATCCATTAAATTGGCTAATTTCTTACTGTATAGCTTTTTATTTTTCTACAAAAAAAAAAGAAATTAAACATGATGTAAAATACTCTCAAGTACAATGAGCACAAAAAATTCGCAGAAATATTATTTCATACCGTACTGGTATATTCTTCATCGAAAGAAATTAAACCCACAGCTGGACTCATTCCAAATTGTTGGACCTGAAGATATGCAGTTTTTGTCACCGTCTTCAAATCATTTTCGGCACTAGTCGAGATTTTATCGAATGTCACATATTCCGCGACTCGACCACCTAACATCATACACATGCGTTCGAAGAGCTGCTCTTTACTGTAGAGCTTCTGATCGGATTGAGTGTATTGCGCAAATCCCAGTTTTAAGTTGGTTCGTGGCACTATCGTTACTTTGAGCAAGGCATCGGTATGTTCTAACAACCATCCTACTAATGCATGACCGGCCTCGTGATAGGCAACAACGCGTTTGGTGGATGGTGTTAACGGATTATTTCTCTTTGTCAAGCCACCAATCGTTCTGTCGATCGCATATGTAAGATCATTACTGTCTACTTGTTTTTTCTTATCTCTTGCAGCATGCAGTGCGGCTTCATTGCAAATATTTGCTATGTCAGCACCTGAAAATATTACTTGTTTGTACAATAGATATAATGATGACATGTATAAAGTATTGCTCTTTTTATAGATAAATGCAATACCACTAAAACCAGGTGTAAGATAAGCCAAGTATCCCGAATATTTTGAAGGTTTGTCTTGTAGAGCTATTTTTTTAAGATGTGTCTCGAAGATCTGTTGTCTTTCTTCCAATGTAGGAAGATCAATTAAAATATGCCGATCGAATCTGCCAGGTCTCAATAATGCTTTGTCCAATACGTCTGCTCTATTTGTTGAAGCTAGTATAATAACATTTTCTTTCGTTATCATTCCGTCCATTTCTACTAAAAGTTGATTTAATGTTCGTTCAGATTCACGGTCGGCAATTCCAAGTGAGCTTTCTGAACGTTTTTTGCCAATTGCATCGATTTCATCGATGTATATAATACTTGGTGCCCTAATAGGGAATTAAAGCAAATATTAAAATATCATTAAAATAAATTTTAAAAAAGCAATAGACAAACCTCTTTTTAGCTTCTTTGAACAGATCTCTGACTCGAGCAGCACCTAAACCCCCAAATACCTCAATAAATTCGGAGCCATTCATAGATAGGAAAGGAACGCTCGCTTCAGTTGCCACAGCTTTAGCTAGTAATGTTTTACCGCACCCAGGAGGTCCCAAGAGCAAAACGCCTAAAATAGTATATATTTTTAGGATCCAATTTTATAGCAAATTTATAAACGCTGATAATTTTCTATTTATACACATAAGTGTAGTATTTTAATGCGTTTGCCTTGTGGTATTTTTGCGCCTAGCATTTTATACCGTTCTGGTTTTTTCAAATAATCGACAAACTCCATTACTTCTATTTTAGCTTCCTTTAGTCCAGCTACATCCACAAAACGTACACCTTTACCCTTTCCCATTAATGGTTCAACTAGAGTGAATTTTGCCCGTTTCATCTGTGAAATGATCTCGAAAGGTTTGAAAGAGAAACGTTTTCTCACAAAACTAAAAGCAGTAGCGGTTATCAATGCAATAAGTACAAGTTTCATGATACCCGCTATGTATTCTATCTTTCTTTCATAAATTACTTGTACTCCTTGACCTAAAATATTTCAAAGATTAATCTGGCGAATGTTTTTTTTAATACTTTGTAAGCAATTCATTTACCAGCTTTTATGCCAAGATTTTTTTCCGTTTTCCTCAGTTTCTCCTCAAAATTTTCAATGCTTGGAACAGCCATGTGATATCTCTTGTACAGGCTTCTTTTTCCTTTAATAATGGCATCATCGTGTACCACAATTATAACACGCTCACTACTAGGATTCACAATAATTGCTTCAACTTCTCCTTTGTTTAACATGTCATATACAAATTCATTCCAGGAGACAGAAGCTGCGGGCTATTCGAACATTGTAATATCTTAATACGATATAATACTGTATATTTTTTTAATGTTCCTACAATAAATGGTCGATAAAATCTTACTTCTGAATTTGACATTTCTATTTGGTGTTTCAATGTAATTAGAATAACATATAATAACATAAATAACATGGAGAATTTAGTAAAAACTGATTTCATATCCTCATTTTCATCGGGCTTCTTGTCTGGATTCTCTAAACCTGATGATTTCTTTGATGATTGTTTGTTGGAATTATTACATGTAGTATTAAAATATCTAACATTATTAAATCTGGGAGAAAAGCTAAATTTGCCATTGTACAACACTGACTGTACAGCACGAAATTCCTTATGAATCTTCGTATAAATCTAAAAACAAATCCAGCAAAATATTAATAATATGCTAACAGCTTGTGATCAGATTCAAGTAGAATATTACAACAGATAGCATTAATTGCATTTGTATAAAGTATGTTCTATCATTTGTTGATATAATATCATTGTTAACTAGGTAGAATCTATCATTTTGAAATCATTTAAATAAAACATATTATTCAAATGGTTATGATAGTAGACTGCTCAATATTTGCATTCAATAATATTCTATTAATAGATTTTGGTATTTTTGCTGGCATTCTATTGACAAAATTTATAGAATTTTTGTAAACTTTTCAATAGATTTGATTATCTGGAGGATTTATTCTTATTAATAATTATATTTCTTATCAAATATATCTGTTATATCTACAAAGTATCTGATTATTATACCTAGATAGCTAAATCTGTTGAAAACAATTTGAAAGTGTCTGTTACAAGTTGTCAATAGAATATCAGAAATATAACAGAATTTGCTACCAAAAACCATGTTTCAATCAATACACTATCAATACTGTAAATCTATAATATATGTAACATTATACATTTTCAGTAATAGCAGCATATGTCAGATAATGGTAAGAATGTAATTGACTGCAGAAATTGAACACTATTAACTTCATCATTTAAATGATGAAATTTCATTTTAATGTATACAAAATAACAGATTCGGCTTCCATCAACAATCTACTAACAAATTATATCGGCTCTGCCAGTAAAACACGAATTGCAAATTAATGCAAACACAGATATCGGATCTATTGCATTATCTTTAAATCGGCTACCACTATATTATCATAGTGCAGGCAAATTACTTAGGCTGCTTTTTTTTTAGACAACACAGTCGACACTTTTGACACAAATCGACCCATGTCGCTTTCCATTTAGAATTTGTTTCAAACTCAGTCGACATTCTTCGACTCGGGAGGAGAATCGGAGTGTGTTTTAGCGAAGAACGCATCACTCCCATTATATTTCGACAGAATCTGAGCATGTACTTGAGCAATGTTTATTAATGTTTATGAAAAAATTGATTGTGTAAAAAATTACAATGGTAAATATTATGTACTTTAATAAAATATAAACGTAAATAATTTATGATTTACATTAAGATTTATAACTTTTATTACTACATTTATAACTTATAACTTATACTTGATGTTAACTTTGTAACTTGAGTTTTATAAATGTTTGTAATGTTTAATATAAAGATTGAATTGATGTAAATTTCTTTTGAAATATTATATTTTTTTATATTTATAAAAGCAATTAAAATGATAATAAAACTCTATTTTTATAATATATTTCGACTGAAAATATTTATGCAATACAATATATTATACATACTTTTATAAAAATTGAAAACGCGTTTGAAAAGTTTTACGATGGATTTTGTAAGGTTAAAAACTAAAAGTTTCTGTGTATAACGTGTTTTATTTAACTGTGGCAAACTGTGCTTAAATGTTAACTTGTGTCGATTTGTGTCTCCTAAAAGGAAAGCAGCCTTACTGAGATAAATTGAAACCAATTACTTAAACAAATAGAAATTGGAATAAAAGATATGTTGATACTTGCATGATAAGTGGGAAGAAATAATCTCTGAGCTCCATTATTGTGTGCGTAGTTGAAATGTTTAACGCTGAAAATAAGTTTTTCATTTGGAAAATAAATGCTTTTAGGTGAAAAATTGTATATCCAGCTTGGCGCTATATAGTATCGTTTCATAAACTTGGTTAGGTTCTGCATAGTTCAAACTTTAAAATACTTTAAATTTGAAGTTATGAACAGAATCTTGTCTCATATAAGAATTTTGTTCTTATATGACAACTAACTTTGTTCTGTAAACGTTCTTTTAGCTTCTTTTAGATTCTTTTTCTTTGTAATGGCCTTAACCTAAAGCAGCATCTTCTTTTTCTTAGCAATGACACGTGATCCAAAGTGCGTTCCGTTTTAAGGCCAAAGCACAGACTCTTGCATAAGTCCCGGTCTACAATGGGTGCGTTCCACTTAACGTCCGCAACGCTCGCGTGCATCATTTCATTCTTGTTTGACATTCGATTACATCGAAGATGAAATGATGCACGCGAGCGTTGCGGACGTTAAATGGAACGCACCCAATATCACCTATTGCAGATCGGGGCTAACGCATAAGACATAAGGCATAAGAAAATCAACCAATCAGAATTCTTTATTTCACAGAAAAGAAGGAAATAAAGAATTTTGATTGGTTAATTTTCTTATCTCTTATGCTTAGAGGCTTTCTACAATAAGCCATAAGTCATAAATCAGTAGTCAGAAGCAATAAATTGATCAATCATAGTCAAGTATTTTTTTCACATTTGTCTGTGATTGGTCAATTTATTGCTTCTAATTTCTGATTTATGGCTTATTGTAGAAAGCCTCTTATGCGTTAAGCAAGAGTCTGTGCTTCGGCCTTTACGCATACTTTACGCATATTTTATATTACGAGCGCGTTTATCTATAGACCTAGTTTACACCGAGCACTTGATACGCGTACTAATTAGTAACTTTCTATCAAATTATTTTAATTTCGGCAATGCATTCACAGAATGGTGTACTAAGGTGGTACAATACGCATCAAGATGATCAATTAAATATATGTATCATGTATACATTTACACGTATCGTCGAAATTAAGATAATTTAATAGAAAGTTACGAGTTAGTATGCGTATTAAGTACTCGATGTAAACTAGGCCATACGTAACGTCCCAGATAGCCAAACCTGAAAAGACAGATTTTGAACAGAATCTGTTATAAATTTCAGATGCCAGAAAGGCAACAAATTTCATACAGAATCTGTAATATCTGACGATGTCAGCAAATTACTGCTAGAAATCTGATAGGACTTGTTGACATTTTATGCTAGCAGATTGGCGACAAAAATCAAACAGAACCTACTGTCAGAATCTGACAGCAGACTGATAGCAGAAATCAAGCAGGATCTGCACTCTCACTGAATATTTCTAAGATTGCCGCTAGATAGTGTTCATTGGTGTCCATTTCTCGTATTTAAAATTTGTTGGGGTCTTTATATAACTGAAATCTATTGAAACTGAGGCATGTCATAATTATTTCTACTATTATTTACGCATGCATACACTTATTAGTGCATACACCTATTAGTATGTAGTATATATATGATTGTGATTTTACAACAAGGAAGCTAATAAGCATAGTTAAGAAAATGATCGCTGTTAGGTCGATGTTAGTATAAAAAAGAAAGGCTACGATATTTTTATAATTTTAGAATATATTCTTCAGAATATATTCTCAAAATTTAATGTGCTTTAATATAAACTATATTAATTTTTGTTAATAAAACTTAATATTATTTAATTTTTACTTATTATGTTTCAAATTATTATTTTAAAAATAAATAAAATAGAGAAAGTTATTTTTGAAGATTTTTCAGTAGCAATGACGTCACAATTTAAATACCTATAAAAGCAGYAGRTCYTGCTCGATTTCTGCCGCCAATTTGCCGTCAGATTCTGTCCGCAGGTTCTGCTCGATTTTTGCTGCCAATCTGCGGTCTTACTATGTGAACAAGTTCTGTCGACAGAACGGAAGCAGAATGGGACCGCAGTTGATGTCAGCCTGCTGACATTTTCTGATCAAATCCGCTGCCAGTCTGTCGACAGTCTGCTAACATTTTGTTTGCTGGGGTATTAAGCCCATGTCAGACTAAAGCTTGAGAGATGGATTCCGTAAAACCTATATCAGTTAGAATTGATATTGAATTGGATTTAACCAATCAGAAGAAAACCAATCTCAAGTGTGTGACGTTTAAACATCAAGAAATTTTTCTTTTTTTTTATCAATTATACTTATCTATTCATTATCCAATTACCCAGATAGCAAAATGCTAACAAATTGCTAGCAGATTGGAAACAAAATCGATCAGATTCCCACTGCAAAACCATAGCCATCTGTGTCCGCATTTGTTGACAAAGCCTGACATTATACCAGCAGATTGGCAGCAGAAATCGAGCAGACTCTGCTATTTTATAAAATATTTAAATTGTGACGTCGTTCCTATTGAAAAATTTTTGAAAATGATGTTTCTGTTCCTTTATATTTCTATTTTAAAAGTAATTTTAAACATAATAAGTAAAAAATAAGTAACATAAAGTTTTTTTATTAATAGAAATTAATATATTTTACATTAAGATACATTAGATTCTGAAAATGTCTAAAGGAATAAAAATATCGTAGTACTTGTTCTCTATACCAATACCAGCAATCATTTTCAATAACTAGGTTCATTATTATTTCTTTGGTCTAAAAATACAATTATATTTTGCACTAATAAGTGCACGTATAAATAATGCACAAATAATTATGACATGTCCGTGCTTTGATAGATCTTGGTTATGTAGAGAACTCGATAAATTTTACATGCGAGAAATGGATATCAACAAACACTTCCTAGCGGCAGATCTTGCAAATATTCAGTAACAGCGCAGATCCTGCTCGATTTCTGCCGTCAATCTACCATCAGATTCCATTAGCAGATTCTGTTTGATTTTTGACGCTAATATGCTGGCGCAGAATGTCCAACAGGTTTTGTCAGATTTCTGACGGCAATTTGGCGACATTGTTTGATATTACAGACTTTGTGTGAGATTTGTTGCTTTTTTGTTCTCAAACATTGATAGCATGCTTTGCTCAAAATCTGTCTCTGCAGGTTTGGCTATCTGGGTAATTAGTAGCATTTATATTTACATTAATCTTATAATTAAGGATTGCTACTAAAATTCATTTAATAATCATATTTTCTTCTTATAATCCTATTCATTTTACTCGATAGTTTTAGTACGTATATATATATATATATATATATATATATATATATATATATATATATATACACATATATTCCTATAAATTGCAGAAATAAAAAAAAGGATAATCTTATATAGTTAGAAAAGAAAAGCGTTAAAGTTAAGGGCAAGAGTGAGTAACAAAAAAAATCCCAGCAAACGAAAATGGATTGAAATGAACTGAAAATTTTAATCCATTTTAATTCATTTGAACAAAATATGGATTGAAAAAATAGCATTTACATTTCAATCCTATGTCATGGATTAAAATGAATTGTATGACCCGAGTAACTTGTTTTTGGATTTAAAAAGTAGAAATAATTTTGTTTTAATCTCATGTGATAGATTAAAATGAATTAATAGTTTGCATTTTTTTTTTTTAATTGAAAAGAATAAGAATCGCTTTGTTTTTATCGAGTGGCATCTATTTGGCCACGTTGCGATTGCCCACCAGCCACTCACAGCGCTTGATCAGTGGAAAGCCTCTAGGCACCGGCTGTTGTGAGTGACTGTGGTCAATCGCAACGTGGGCAAACGGGACGCTCCGTTTTTATCACTGTCTCTTCATATGGATTAAAATAGATTTTAAAAAATCCGGAAACTTTAATTGGATAGAAATGGATTCAAAAGATCAGAATCTGGATTGGACACGAACAAAACGGATTTCCATTTCTGTCTATTTCGATCTATTTTTGTTTGCTGGAATGCACAAGCAACAATAAATTCAATAACTACTTGCACCGCGACTACTACAAATATCATTCAATCTATTATTAATTACACTGTGCTAGTTGCAAAATGCAACAAGTTGGGCACCCAGAGGATAAACCTAATTCGAGTACGCTGAATCCAATGGTGCTAACCATTTTTAAAAGTTAGCTAGTTAGTTTTTAAGACTGAGCTCTCAGCGGCGGTTATGTCTTTGAAAAGAAATATTCCTGAGGGTATTCTGAAACGACTTTCCCTTTAGCAAAAATCTGTCCAACACTTAGTTTTTAAGTTATAAAGAAGAATAGTTATCGAATCGTTGCAAAAAAAGTCTCCAATTCGAGCACAGTGTTATTAACTATCGATTCATTAATAAATTATTACAATTAACGAATTGTAATAACTTCAATTAAAAAATTATTACATGTGCTTGCCTATGCATTCTTTGATCACTCGATAAGTTATGTAAAACAATATTATAATATTATAAGAAGAAAGATTAAAATATTGTAAACGACTCTTATAATTCAAAATAATAAACAAAGGAGGACAAATAAGAGTTTAAAAACGCGGTTCTTTGTGCGTGTCAAATTATTTACTAAGCGTTATTAATTATGTAATTTAATATTACATTAATTGTGTTGCAATTATAAATCACTACTTTGATAAATCGGACGTTTCGACTCTACTTCGAGTCATTCTCAATAAAAACGCAAATAAAATTAGAAATAATAAGGTACGGATTCTAGGGGTGAGAAACAGTAGGGAGCGTCCCGTTTCGACACGGTTCAATTGGACACAACCAACCACAGCGACTGGTGCCTAGAGACTTTCCACTGTTCAAGCGCTATGAGTGGCTCGTGTCCAATCGATTCGTGTCCAAACGGAGGCCACCCAAACAGTAACTCAATGATGTCAATCACACAGGTTGCACGGCCGAATGACAATGTAACCATTCGTAATAACCTGTAAATGAAGGATACAAAAAAAGTGTAATCTTTTAAATTTCGAAGGTGAAAATTAAATCTACTTTTAGTTCACTCTGGAAGCTAATAACGATGTCCTTAAAAATTAGTACGGAGATGATCACGTAGTCACGGAAGTCTATTATTAAAATACTCAAGTCAAATGATACAGTCAGAATTTAAAAACGGTTAAGAGGTGTTGTCGTATTGACTGTCCAGACGGAAATGATTACAAAGTCAAATTAACGAATGTTAATAGAATCGATATTGTATAAATAAAAGGACAAAAAAAACAATATTTATAATTTATTCAGGATAGAAATATATGCTTCATCAAGATATTCTGCGTCTGACTATAAGTTAATGCCATTCTTCTGTCTCTTAATAAACATCATCTCTGATTAAGCGTTTCCCCAGAAATCTTTCAGAATCTAAAATTTTAACATCCTCCCAATCAAAATCGTGACCAAATTGCAACCTGTGTTCAGTAATTACGAATTGTGTGGTGGTATTCCTATTGATGTGATTGCGGTGTTCTGAGATCCTTGTTTTTACTTGTCTCGACGTTTGCCCAACAAACGAGGCATCGCAATTTTTACAACTTAATTTATAAACAACATCCTTATTCGATAATTTTGGGAGGATGTCTTTATATGCTTTAACGATACCTCCGAACTTGTTTAGACAGTAAAAACAAAAGTCTTGCGTTAAGATCATGTACTACTTCTTTGAATTTAGTAGCAAATTTCGGTAAGTAAGGCACTGTGAACCAAGGTGTGCGGTCCGATGTATTTAAACCTTCACTTTTTTCTTTTTCAGGGATAAAATCATGTTGACGTAATAAAAATTTCAGTCGTGTGTTTATAGTGTCAAAAATCAAGTTCAAAGGATAATCGTTGTTTAGGAGAGTGTTGATTACCAATTCGAAGTTTTGGTATTTGGGGTGCGATAACTGAAACGCTCGATCAGCCATGCCTATAATGGTACCATGTTTTTGAGTGAGGAGGTGTAAAGAATGGAAATTCAAGTACCTTTTCGAAAAAGTAGGTTTATGAAACCAATCAAATTCGATAGTGTTGTCAACAATTTTCATCGTGACATCCAAAAAGTTAGATTATTTTTTTATTAATAATACTATACGTATCTTTATCTTGTAGCATACTAACTATGTTTCCACAGTGATTCCGAATTTTCTTTTTTTTATTTAAAAACTCTGGTTCGAATACCGCCATAGCCTCGAGCTTCACCATTACGTCAACCCACAGCTGCGAGCGATGTCATTGGCTGAACCGAAGCCACGGCCATTCACTTATAAGACAAGCAATTCGGAATTCCTCCAGAACCTACATTAAACGTAAGTTCTTTCTATCGTTCACCGCTTAATTAATTTGCTGCGTCCCCAATCGTTCAAATTAAACGATAAGATGTCTTAATTGAAACTATTGTAAACTACTATCACGTTTAAAAGTTTAATATCAAGTATTGTGTGATTAAACAAAACGATTTTATAAAACTATTTCCTTTTCTGAATAGTTGTCCCCTTATAAAGTCAACAATAGGCGTTTGCATACAAATAAACATTACATATATATATATATACATATATATACACGGTGGGCCATTTTAATCGATCCACCCAAATATCTCTATAGGTAAGCCACCGACAGAAACATGGTTCGGACAAAAATTGTCGGGAATTTTTAAAATGGGAAATTTTACGTTCGAGATGGTATAGCATTCTTTCCGAATCTGGTGTCAAAAATAGGGGTTTCCATTCAAAAAAATTAATTTGATTTTAAAATAACCTTGAAAATCTACCTGAAGGTCAAGGTCAACAGTACAGGTGGATGGTCCCCATTGTCCTCGACAAGTTTTGTCCGAACCATGTTTCTGTAGATGGCTTACCTACAGAGATATTTGGGTGGATCGATTAAAATGGTCCACCGTGTGTGCGTGCGTGCGTGCGTGCGTGCGTGCGTGCGTGCGTGCGTGCGTGCGTGCGTG
>JANQDE010000139.1:75082-86188 GCA_037157785.1 Cephalotes varians
GGTCAAACGAGACCGGCAAAATCGTGCTCTTATTTAGTTTTGTTTATCTGAGTTTCTCTGGAAGGTTCTGCTCGCCATATCCATGTGAGATAACCGACGTACCGGAAACGAAGGAGAACTCTCTATCGGGATAAACAATCATAAAAAGAGAAACTCGGGCTTATTGCCCGCTTGCCGATAGATAACCGTTAACGCATGAAATTCTTATTCTAATAGCTTATCCTATCAGCCGTCCTTGAAAGGAGGAAATCGTGGAGTCCTCAGGGCGTAACAGTATCGTTGCTATTACACAATGTGCAATGATACCAAACCTGTACAATGATACCATAATGATATCGTTAACATTACAGAATAAGCCAGGTGAGAAAAATATAATATTAGACGAATAAAATATTAATTTTTATATGTTTGTTTTGTATTAAACTTTTCTATTTTTATTGAGTTTGTAATGTTTATTTATATTATATTTCTTTACAGGATATTTATTAGTTTATTAAATATTACAAATAGAGTTTCCCCTGCAAACTTGAAATCAAAATAATATAGCTGATGAGAATGCTGCTAATACAAGCTGTTTGGAAATAACAGTTTTAAATTTACCGCTTATCTGTGACGTCACACTTTAACAAGTTTGATTGGTCGCGTGCGCAAGAGCATATCCTTGTATTTATAGCATGGGCACTGAAATATAATAATATTGGAACGAGCACGACCCTATGAATAAGTGTGATCCGAGAGAGAGCATCCAAGGTGGTATCTTTAGCCTTCTCTAAGCTATACTACGCATGTGTGGTAAACGATAGTGGGGATCGTACAGTCTCGTTTTATAAAAGACAATTACGTGTTTCCAATAAACGTTACAAAGAAACTTTTGGCCAGATTGTACTAAAAAGAGACAAAGATACCACTTAAGACCCTCTTTGTCATTTCATGACACTAGCGCCCGTGCACGTTCCAGTATTATCATATTTCAGTGAGCATGGGTAAAGCCGGCCTTAGTAGGTTGACCCAAAAACAAAGGAGAGCAACTCTTGCCAAAGCAGTTGAGGCGCGGCAGCAAGAAAAACACTCCGGTGGAAATCTACGACAAAAACAGGAATTTGTCAACTTTCAAGAATAAACATATTGATTTTGGGTGCTTTCCAACTACGTACACAGGCGACACTGTGTGATACAGTCCACTAGTGTAAATGAGACACACTGATATACTCTTTTTCACACTAGTGGACACTGTGTTAAGCCTGTATCAGACTAGAGATTGGGAATGAGATTGAATTGGAATTTAATCAGAAGAAAGAAAACTAATCTCAAGTTTAGTGAACTTTGCTTTGATTGGTCAAAATCCAATCCAATCTTAATCTCAATCTCTAGTCTGATACAGGCTTTACAATTAGCACAAAGCGCTTACTAAGCTGCTTTTTCTGCTGAACGCAGCCAATAGCCATGTTTAAGCCGGACGAAGCAGCTTGCCTGCTCGCCGAGCGATTTAATATGATTGGTTGGATCTATAAGCAAAAACCAATCATGTTCAATCGATTGGCGAGCAGGCTAGCTGCTTTGCCGACTTGAACGCGCCTAATGTGTCCATGACTGTGGCCTAGTTTACATCGTGCATTTGATACGCGTATCAGATATATTCGTATCAAATTCATACTAAATATTTAGTACGCACGATGTAAACGTTGCCGGATCAACTTGGTACGAGCGTAGCAAGCAGGAGTATCATACTAAACTGATACGCGTACTAAATGATAGAAATGTCGATGTGAATGCGTGAAACGCATCTTGGAGGGAATCAAGCTTTGAACATAACTAGTGTTACCAACTGTTCGGTTTTGAACCAGACTATCATAACCTCAATTAAAACAGGTATCGGAATAAACCGGTATCGATACCGGTACCGATATCCGGATCGTGCTAATTAGGTTAATCAGTAATCATGCGTTTCTACGAATACATTATAAATTTTGAAACATATAAAATCCTATACACTTTTGTATATTATTATTATTTATATTTTCTCCTTTTTATTCGAAAAAATAATACACTAAACACTGAAAGAAATAATACAATAATAATACATTATACTCTGCTTACAAAACAAGAATAAATTCAAGCAAGTTGTAATTCTAAGTACCGCCACTAGGAGGCAATCGACATGAATTAAATTCGTATTATTTTTTCCTCTTAGTACGTTCGATGTAAACGCACCTGTACTAAAGCATTGGTGCGCACCTGTACTAAAGCATTGGTGCGCACCAAACTTAATACGTACCGACGTTTTGACGATGTAAACTAGGCCTGTACTACTGCTATGTACTAAGTGCAATTGCTCGTTATTTTGCCAATTCTTGCTACGAATTCTTGATATAATTGTTTCATCGCTTAAAGAATAAATATGAGAATAACGATTTAAGATTTAATAATGTAAGATAATTTTATGTAGAACGAAATTTGGAAATGTCATTTGGGAACTCGGAAATGTGAGTACGTATGGTGTTATTTATCGTCATAATCCGTTCAGCTCTATTATCTAGAAGTAGTTGATACAAATAAGGATAAATGTAACAATGTTAGAATAAGACACAAAGCGATTATTTTCAACGAAACTGATATATAAATCGCAAACCTTGATAAATATGTAAACACGTAACATTGCTTGTAATTGATATAATGGTCACAACTACTTGATGTTATAAATGCTTTGAGACATTTTTTGATCAATTAGTGAAATTTTTTTCTGGTCAATTATGCTTTGAAGCAGTTAGAAGATTAAATGGTCTGCACACATTATAACAATCACATGCTTTTTATTGTCTAATTTCCAAGATTAGTAGAAGGTACCCACACAACACGGGTGTGGGCACGACTGTTTACTGACAGTTAGTTGACTTTTCCCAGTCGGCGTAAAGTCGACTATGAAAAGTTAACTATATATTGACTTAACTTGAAAAGTCGTCTTCCAACTGTCAACTTTTAGTCAATTGATAATCAACTTGGAAAGTCAACTGTCAGTCGACTATTTTTGGGACATTCGCCAACTATTAGTCAAATATAAGTCGACATTCTGCTCCTTAAAAGTTGATTCTTGATTTTTCTAGTCAACTTATAGTCAACTATCAGTCGATTTCGTGTTGTGTGGGTATACATTTTATGCATTGTATATATTATATATTCTGTTCAGAGTGAACAAAAATTTTTATAAAATACATTTCTAAGAAGTTATAAAACAATACGTAATTAGAAATTTAATATAATAGGACATAAATTTAATAGGATAAATATAACATGGTTTATAGAAAATAAATTTTAATATATAAATAAAATATCAAAGGAATTATAATATTTTTTAAATTAGATCTCTTTTTCTGAAAAACAATATTTTATAGAAGAAATTGTATAATTTTTAAATCTTTTTTATTATATACATTCTATATTTCAAGAATTTTATATTTTATTGTTTAAATTACTTTATAATTTTGTAAAGTCTATTAATTCAAATATTTTTAAGGTTAGATCTCAAAATGTCCTTTTCATGAAAAATTTTATGTACGTAATGTATACTATATTATATTAAATAAAATTTTCCTTGGAGAAGACGTTTTGGAATGTAATCTAAATATCAATATTTAAGTTACGTTCCAAAACAGAAAATTTTTCTCAATATAATATACTTGTGTTACTTGTACTATAGTTTGAGTAAAATTTTCTTTAGAAAGAATGTTTTGGAATCTAATGTAATTTTGGATGAAACAAATATGTTATGTATAAAAATATAAAAAATTATGTTTTTTATGAAATATTTTTTTAGTCCATTATATTTAATTTTTATTTATATTTTTTTATTAAAAATTTTTAGCAACATATTCTATGAAGAAACAAGTATGTTATGTATAAAAATATAAAAAATTATGTTTTCTATAAAATATTTTTTTAGTTTATTATATTTAATTTTTATTTATATTTTTTTTTATTAAAAATTTTTTAGCAACATTTTATGAAGTATTCAACACATTTATTTTTATACAATATATATGTATACACAAAATATACATTTTTTTCACTAATCTTGAGAAATTAATTAGAATATCAGATATGTCATTATCTTGTTTTAAATTATATTGTAATTTGATTATAAGTGATCTTTCATTTATATATAAAGATATAATATAATTAATATATATATATATATATATATATATATATAAGATATAATATAATTAATATATATATTTAATACTATTATTATATTTCAGATAATTAGCAACAAATTTACAATTCTTACTATTTTTTTGTTAATTTATAGAGAGAGAGAGAGAGAAAGAGAGAGAGAAAGAATAACAATTTTAATATACTCTGCAAGAAAAGTTAAAAACAATATTCTTTACGAATAGGAAATATAATTCTTCTAATGCAAACATGAACATTATGAACTATGTTATTTAACATATACAATTTCATAGAAGTTTATAATGTATGAACATATTCTATACAATACTAAAGACTATATAAAATAGTACATTTCTAATGAGGAGACATTTATACAAAATTGACATAGTGAATATTCATAAATAGGGAATACTTGCACAATGTCCAATTCTAAGAAAAGTTTAGAATTAAATAATTGTAATAAGAAAAAAGCTACAGTTTTTGAAGAGTCACAAACGGCAGTAAAAGGAAATGCATCGGTGCGACCTAAGTGTAAGCTAGACTCGCGTGGTTGTTTAAATCTTCAGGATATTTTGCTGATGTTTGATAGTCCTATAAGTCAGGAACGAGCATGGGCATTATGTTATCAAATAGCTAATACTTTATCATGTTCAATGGAAAATAAGTTTTGTGAGATATCAGAACTCTCGCAAATTATACTTCACAAAGATGGAGATATCTGGCTTGAAAACTTAGCAGGTGATTTTGTTTTACAATTTTGTTTTACAATTCAGAAATAATTCAAGAATTATTGAATGAATTATTATTATAAAATTATAAGGCCATAATTGATAAGGATAACTTACATTACAGGTTCTAAACAATCTTTTGTTTCGGAAGAAAAGGTAAATATGTCATTTATAGTAAAATATTTTTATTTTACAATAAACTTTAATTACATTAAATATAAATTACTTATAATTTCTTATACAGGCGATATTCTCATTAGGCATGGCAATTTTTAAAGCCTTAGACTTTGGTTCTAATGCGGGAGAAGAAATAGCTTTATTACCAGACCTAGAAGCTCTAATTACATTGATGACGAACTGTAATCGAAGTAAATAAATTACATTTTATTTTTATTTTCTTTATTTTTTTCTTCATTTTAATAATGTCTAATTACATCTTTGAAGAAAAATTTAAATTAATTTAATGAGATTAAAATTAGTTTTTGTTTTAAGCAAAACTAAAATGATATTTGATTATCTTATTAGCCTATGAAGTTGATGCAGAAGAACATCTACAAGAAACTGATGATGAAGGTATTGAGAGAGACTCTGGTGACACTGATGTAGAAGATTTTATGATGCCGAAAGCTACCGAATCATACACAGACAGTGCCATATGTACCTTGAAGACTGTTCTTCAAGTAAGTTTATATTAGATTTTAATTTTTAATATGATGTTTAACAATTTACTGTCTGAAACAATTGAACGAAGCAAAATAAATAAATGAAACTGATCATAATTCTGAGTAGTTAAATTAATTTGATGAAAAAACAATAAATACAATTTTAACTTTTAATTTCATATTTTTATTTCTTATTTATTTAATTATATGTATGAATTCTGTAAAATGATTAAAGAACAATACAAAATTTTTGTATATATTTCAGATATGTGTAAAACATGTGCAAAGTTTACACGAAGATGTTGATAATTATTATCGGAATATAATACAAGTGTTTGTAGAAGAGGCTCTTAATCTCTCTCAGTTTCTGGAGAAAGTAGTTGTCGACAAACAATCACAAGATTTGTTTAATTCAAATACTGTTGATTATAGCTCAAATTCATTGCAGAACATTGATACATTGGATTTCAATGACTGGGTAAGTTATTTTGATCAGTATAAAAATATACTGTGCATATAGTGTTTCGTTGAAGTTTCGAAGAAGCTATTTATGAAGGAACCTTTGATTTAATGTTTATTAAGAAATCTGATAAAAAAATATTCTAAATTCTCTATTTTAAATAATACACTTTTTTGTTATATGTTAAAAAAAGATATATAAAAAAAGATATATAAAAGATATAAAAGAAACAACATATAAATAATGACTGTTTAACAGAAACAGCTTTGGAACTATTGTAAGACTTTAATGTAATTGATTCTTTCCCTTAATTCCTAACTAGATTTAAATGTATAAATCAATCATATTAGAGAATTTTACAACAGTTGCAAAGTTTTTTCTGTCAGACACAACAATATATTGTTTATACTAATTATATATATTTTATCAATGAGATGAATTATATATATTTTATCAATGAGATTTATCAATGAGAACTAATTAGTATTTATTCTTGTAGACGGATGTTAGAATTTGGAGGGCTATACAAGTATGTTTATATCAATAAAACTATAATTATTTCTTTTGCTGTAATTGCATTATTAACTTTAATTTTAATTAGTATACTTTTTGTTTAAAAAATTAATTAAATGAATGTAATATACATTGAGCATGATGAATGCATGCAGCATGATGAATTTTTTTTAGCACTTATGTAGAACAAATTAAATTTTATCAATAAAATTTTGTTTATTCTTTAAAAATATGGTTAACATACAAGAGAAAGCTTATTTGTATAAATACATTTATTATTTTTAATTATTAGAATGAGAATTACAGGAAAGCACATTTTGTAGAATATTACTTGATTTATTAATTTAATATTTGCTGTTTAATTATTATGTTATCTTGTGTCAACGAACTTCAAAACTACTTTGCTACATTGTTGTATCTATTTATTGAAATATTTTCGTGAATTAATTTTGGAATATTATAAGATATTAAGATCCAGCTCCGACCGTATAGGCTAAGTTTTGTTTGATTCGATTTATTCGTTGACGGTCAAAAAATCTATCTAATGATATTGTTTATATACGTCGCCTGAGTAGATGCCTTTCTCAATATACCAGTTATTGCGAAGAATATTATCACATGCCTGGATAGTCGAATTGGTTAAAACACTTGCCCCGGATAGGCAGGAGGTTCCAGGTTCAAACCCTGGCTGAGGTAATATTTTTCGCAATAAGTTATACAGTTTTTTAAAATGCTATTAGCATCAATATCTGACTGACGATCAAAAATTAATTTGTGACTTTATTAGTTCAGTTTAGAATTACGTTGCAAGTCCGACAAAAAGTCGGCGCGTAGTTCAAAAAATAACTGAAAAATTTGTATCAATGTATACAATAATATAATTGGGCACTTAAGAGCGCTGACTATATAGGCTTAAGACATTAAGTCTTTGATTCGATTTATTCATTGACGATCAACAAATCTATCTAATGATACTATTATAAGATAATTATTCTACTATGGCCTAGTATGAAGTGATAATGTATATTTTAGATTTAGCAAATTTTGAAAAAAAATTTCTAAGAATTACAAAAAGATTTTAAATGTGGATGTATAGTAGAAAATATCTGTATTTTATAAAAAATTTTATGAAATATTTTATTTTATAAAATAATAACTATTATGAAATAATAAACATACATATCACACACATACATTAAAATACATATACTAAGTTATATAATTATATAATATTATAAACAGTTACTAATGGTAATATCAAAATATTTTTAAATGTATTGTCAGGCTAGGTTTTGGGTTCAAGTTATTAGCGAGCTGAGGCGAGGAGTGAAATTGAAGAAAGTAGAAGCTAATTTAAGTTCTCGAATGTCTTCGCGTGGAGAAGGAAGTCTCTCAGATCATAAGCTAACACCATATGAAAGTCTAATGGAGGATATCAGGCAAAGACGATATCACCTCAAGAAAACCTCACCTATGCCATCAAGAAAGGATGCACATGCTATTATTCTTGAATTTATTCGAAGTCGACCACCTTTGAAAAAGGCAAGATACACGATTGCATGCATATAAAGTCTGAATAAATGAAAAATCTAAAAAAGAGCTTGTATTTTTGCATTCGATGTTAAGTATGCTTGTTTAATTATCAACTTGAAATGATATTTGAAACGAAATAATACGATTGTGATTTTTATCCAGCATTAGGAATGGAATCAAATTTGATATACACTTCTGTGTTAAATCTTAATACAATACTTATTATTAGATATCTTATTTCGAATCGAATTTTTATAAAAATTATAAATATATTTTATATTTATAATTATGACATTTATTATGATATTTATTACGATAAAATATGGAATCAATTACACAGATCTGCAAGGTTTTGTTGTTGGGCAGCTGAGGATCATTTCCGAAGTGATTTTCTGCGTAGAATCCGAATCCGAGTTCAGAACCGGACTATAATGTCAGGATTTTTAGATATTTGAGATTATGTACACGAAAAATGGCTTTTTTGGCTACTTTTGAGATTATGCACGGAACGCAGAATATTTTTTTGCTGTATCTTATACTCTCTCTCTCTTATACTCTCTATTTCATCATTTAGTACTATTCTTATCCTTCAAAATGCGCTCTCGAATGGTGTACGTTTTTTCCTTTCATAAGTTATGGCCATTTTAATATAACGTAATGAGTTGGAAAGCATATGCTGGGCTCACTGGTGTTAGATGCAGGGTCACGCTAGTCGAAATTTTGTATTAGTGGCTGTAATCGTACAAGCGAGACGCGATAAACACCTAAACCCTTAAACCCTAAACCCTTGAATTCAAAACCCTTAAATCTCAAACCATGAACCCTTGAACCCTTGACTCTAAACCTTTGAACCCTAAAGCGTTAAACTCTTGAACTGTAAACCCTTAAATCCTAAATCCTTAAACCCTAGATCCTTAAACCCTAAATCCTAAACCCTTAAACCCTAAACCTTTAAACACCAAACCCCAAACCCTTAGGCCCTAAACCCTTAAACCCTAGACCCTTAAACCCTTGAACTCTAAATCCTCAAACGTAAACCCTTAAACCCTAGATCCTTAATCATAGATCCTGACATTCAATCTTTGAGCCTGAAGCCGTGAACATAGAACTCGGAAGCATTACATCTAAACTTCTTGACTTTTATGGAATCTCTTTCGCTTGTGTTCCAAAGATGATTTGAGGATTTAAGGGGATGCTAAAGCCGTCTGTTTTACCGACATTTGTTTTAATCTCTTTTCTTCTAATTGCCTTTATAGATTTAAAAATCCTTTTCCACAATTAAAGTATAGATAATAACGCAGGCGCAAAGCTACATTTGGATATGAAAAACGAAAAAAAATTACAAAATTTATCGACTTCTGGCGTCGACTCGTAACATCATTTGCTTTATATAAAAGTTTTATACTTTGTACGTGTACGAAAAGTAGCTAGGCGCCTAGCGATTACATGAAAAAACAATATTATGCTTTTAGAAATGGGCTAGAAGCTTTAATATAAGAGAAAAGAGATTAAAAAGATTTATGCGTGCGAGCGCGTGAAATATTGATGTATTAGTATATAGTGATGTGTTCTTGTCGCGTAAATCGTATATGTATAAGTGCATTTAGTCGGTAAAACAGGATCCGCATCGGAGTTCGGTCTTTGGTTTAGCATCACCTTAAGGGTTGAGGGTTTTGGGTTCAAGAGTTTAGGATTTAAGRGTTTAGGTGTTTATCGCATCTCGCTTGTACGATTACAGCCACTAATACAAAATTTCGACTGGCGTGACCCCGCATCTAACACCACTGAGCCCAACATATGCTTTCCAATTCATTGCGTTATCTTAAATATCTGGCCATAACTTATAATGGAAAAATCGTACAGCACCATTCAAGAGCGCATTTTGAAGGGTAAGGATACTAAATGATGAAATAGATAGGATACAGCAAAAAAATATTCTGCGTCCCATGCATAATCTCAAAAGTAGTAAAAAAAGTCATTTTTCGTGTACATAACCTCAAATATCTCAAAATCCTGATGTTATAGTTCGATTCTGAGCTCGGATTCGGATTCTACAGAAAATCACTTCGGAAATGACCCTCAGCTGCTCAACAACAATCAAAACTCCTTTTTTTGCTGATCTGTTATATATCACATATTGAAAATTTGTTATGTATATTTTATGTATACTAGACATCATAGACGCGCATCACGAGCGTGYTATTTTACTTTTTACTTTTTTATTTTTTATTTTTTATAAAGAACAAATATACAAATTAATTATGATAATCTGACGTTTATGAGTTGTCAAAGTATGATTCCTGCGCTGCTTTATTATCGTAGCATGAAGTGAGCAAAGCAAGAGAACCGATTATCTTCGCAGAAAAGCAGCAACATTAAATCCCTTACATGTCTTTTTTTAACAGCGGATTTTTGAAGTTTTAACGAAAAATAAAAATGCGATCGAAACTTAGTGAAATATATCTTTTTACAGACACTTCAAATTACATAATGACATCTAAATAAGATTGATATTTTTGAATATAACACAGGGTGTTAAAAAAAAATCATTCAATATTTATATGGTAGATACTACACATTATACTGAGTAAAAAAGTTAATAAACATAAGTCGAAAGTCAACCGTATCTGAAATATAAACATTTTTGTATGTTCAGCATCATGATTGATTTACCTTCTACGTGTCACACCCAATGTTTACATCAGTGTTTATAAACGTTTTGAATGTCCTCATTCAATTTCCATATACACTTCATAACAGAAGATTTCACCGGTAAACAGTTGTCATCAACTGGCGATTGCGGATCTATAAGAAGAAGATGCCAAATGTATATGGAAATGGAAGGAGAACATGTAGAACACTTTTTGTAAATATCAAGATAGATTTAGACAGATCATCTTTTTACGTCGGAGTTCGATCTATATTTACTAAGGTTGTTTTATTTAGTATGTTGTGTACTATCTTCTATATAAATATTGAATGGTTTTTTGAACATCCTGCGTGCGTGCGTGCGTGCGTGTATGCGTGCGTGCGTGCGTGC
>JANQDE010000139.1:87203-124044 GCA_037157785.1 Cephalotes varians
CACACACACACACACACACACACACACACACACACACACACACACACACACACGATGTTCAAAAAACCATTCAATATTTATATAGTAGATAGTACACACATTGAATAAAAAAATCTTAGTAAATATGTATGTATTTATATTAAAATTAGAAAGACTCTACTGTATTGTATTAGAATTATATAATAGGAATCATATAATAAAGAAAATTGTATAATATAAAGTATAAGGAAAAATTTGAAAATTGTATTTAATAATAATTATATCTATGAAATTATGATAAAATTAATTCTACAGTTTCAGAATGTAAGGAAATAGAAAAAAACATAAATTTTTTAAAAATTACTATTAAGCAATTAAATAACACTTTTGCATTTAAGCTTGCTTTACTTTTAAATTATAACAAAAGTTATTAGTTATTATGATAGAACATTTTTATTTTATTAATTTTATGTAATATAATAAAAATTGAATTTAGAAATCATTTTATTAAAATGTAAAAATATTAAAATGAAATGTAGAATATATAATTTAAACATAAATATAAAAAATATTTATTTTAACATGATTTTTATTAAATGTAAATTATAAGTTACAAATTGGAATCATTTATTGAACTTTATTATGTGAGAAATATATTATTCAAAGTTATTTTGTTTAAATCAAATGTTTATTTTATGCACATACACGCACACGCGCGCGCATATATGTATATATGCATCAGGAGACACGGTAGTGTCAAGTATATATATTGAACGATATATGTCGACTGAGACGTTATCGTGTATCTTTACGCGAGCCGGCGAGATACAAGCACCTAAGATTTTCGGATCTTAATAACGATTGAACCGATAAAATTTTAAATTTTAGGCTCAATCGATAACTTGGGTCTGAATTACATAATAAAAGTGTTTTTATTTTTTCTCTGTATGCCTTACAAGCAGAGATATTGCGATGTAAAGTATGATTTGGAAAATTTTACTTTAAGAAACATTGTTATTGTCGTCGTCATCGTCGACTTTGTACGGTTGCAATTTCCGTCATGAGAGGCGCTAGCGATCGAGCCCAAATCTCTGCCAGTTTCAGGTTGTGGTATCTCACCACAGCGTGTGGAGGGGATGACACACACACAGAGAAGGACCCGTGCGTTCAACTGTTTGGCTAGTGTCGAACGGTAAAAGAGCGCAGACAATCTGTTGTCTCTTTCTTCCTTATACTACAGCTACGTTGTCTCATAAAAGCTAACTTAGGCTGCGTTTCGTTATTCACTGCGAGTACTCAATATCTATAATGCGCCTTACATATGCTATAGATTTTGAGCACTCGCAGTGAGTATCGGAACGCACCCTTAAGCTATCGGGCTAGCAAAGTTCGCCGCCCCGCAACGTTTCTTGTTGCACCTGGCGCGAAACACCATATGCTTTTTAATTAGATTTAAAAATAAAAATTAATATTAATTGAAATAAATATATTATAAATTAATTGAATTTTTTATTGTGTATATAAAAAATATAAAGTAATTTAAAAAATTACAGAAGAAATAAAAAGAATATAAACGAATAACAGAAACTCTTGGCCAACGTGCACGTTTTTTCCATTAAAGTCATTTATGATTTATTTAGAAGAAAATCTTATTGCTAAAACAAGAACAATTAAATTAAATATTATATTAATATAATATTATATTATTATAAATATTATGTTATTATATTATATTAAATTAAATATTATATTATATTTATATTTAATATTAAATATTATATTATAGATCTAAAGAATTAATTTATGACTTTATTCAGCTCAGTTTGGAAATGCGTACGAGTCCGACAAACTGTCAGCGCGCAGTTAAAAAAATAACTGAAAAGTTTGAAAAATTGTATCTTAAATGTATACAATAATATAATTAGGCACCCAAGATCTAGCTTTGACCGTGTATAGGCAAATTCTCATTTGATTCGATGAACTCAATGACGGTCTAAAAATCTCTATATTTATTTGATATTATTATATTATTTGTTACTGAAAAAATTATTGTTATTTTTTAATAGCAAATTAAAATATAATATAGTAAAATAACAAGATCAAAGAAGTTATTTTTGCAATAATATTAGCAATTCTGTTTCTTTCCATTTCTTTTTTTTAATAAATGACACACATTGTTGCTCAACGAAAACCGTGAGAAGGTGTTTTTTTCTGTCACGAAATATAAATTATCGTCTTTGATATTGCAATAATTTTTATGTGTAAATTTGTTTCCTTTTATATTACAATATGTTAAAATAATTATTTTATCATATTATAATACATAAAAAATATGTTTAGCATAAGAAATAATATAATATTAAAGAAAACAATTTCTTTCCATAGGATATAGATAAAGTAGAGAGGATAGATAGAAGAATAGATACAAGAATAGAACATCGAGAAAAAAAGCATTGAGAAGTGTTTGAGAAATGTGATTGTGCGAAAGCTATATTAAGGCCATTTTTTACATGATTTATAATTCACGATAAATTTAAAATAAAATTTATAAAATCATGAAAAATAAGAAGTATATTTAGAAATATACATGTGTACTTCTGTGAGAAAGATTTGGTACTTCTGTGTTAAACTGGAAAAAGTGCACATAAAATTATTACATATAATAATAAATATAAATATAAGTTTTATATATAAAATAAACCTTAAAAATAAAACTTTATATATACAGGATGTTCCATTTTAAATAATACATTAAGATTTCTTGAAAACTATGGTAGATACGGAAAAATGTTTTAAACAAAAGTTGTATGATTCGAAGAGGGACATAAGAAGGTACTATTAATTTGACCTTGGGTGACGTCGTTAAGGTCAGGTTAAAATTACATCGATTTTTTTAACACCATGTTTTTGATTCCAGAATCTAATAGCTGATAGCAAGAGCTTTTCAAAACACTAATGAAATTCATTTTCATTATGTACTTTCCGAGTTATGAGACTCGAAAATTACAGTCTTCAGCATTAGCATCGGAACCCTAAATTTATTAACGTGAACCTTCTTGCCTCTCGTCGGAATGCTTTATCGTGCTATCGTGCTAATGTTATAGTACACGCTATGTACATAAAAAATGAACTAAAAATAAACGCATTAAGAATTTAATAAATGCTCAAAAACATTTCCCTGAACATCAATACAACGTTGTAGCCAAAAAACGTAATGCTGAATCGAACTCAGTAACAAATTTTTACTTTTTGACATGCTTGTGATATTCGTTCTTTCATATCATTGGACCAACAGGATATGGACTTGTATGGAACTTTCCAAAAAAATTTGCGGCGAAATCTAGTGCAGAGCGCGCGTGGCAGACGACAGTAAACAAAGATTCGACGATGATACGAAACCAAAGACCTAGCTCCAACGATCGTGATCGGAATATTTATCTCGTGTTTTTACTAATGAAGCAAAGGCAAGACACTATCCTTGTAATGCTCGAGTATCACGCACGTTCTAAAACACGTGCGAGAAAAAAAGAAGAAACAAGATCGTATACTTTCGTTCTCATGGAATCCGTTGACAGGAAGTCGGAATCGGCATGAATAATTTTGACAAAGAGATCGGAATTAACAATCCGGAAATAGCACGTTAATAAATTTAATGTTCCGATGCTAATGACGATGATGAAGACAGTAACTTTCGAATTTCATAACTCGGAAAATACTTAACGAAAGTGAACTTTATTATAGTGTTTTGAAAAGCTCTTTTAGATTCTGGAATCAAAAATATAGTATTCCGTTTAATAAAATCGATGTGACCTTGACCTGACCTTAATGACGCTACCTAAGGTCATATCAATGATACCTCCTTATGTTCCTCTTTGAACCATACAACTTTTATTTGAAATATTTTTCCGTATCTACCATAGTTTTTGAAATATCTTAATGCATTATTTAAAATAGGACACTCTGTATATATAAAGTTTTATTTTTAAAGTTTATTTTATATATAAAATTTATATTTACATTTATTATTCTAATAGTTATATGTGTACATATATCATCTGTATTAAAATATCCTTCCATTTATGTATATATATATATATATATATATATATATATATATATATATATATATATATATAAAATTATATAAGAGTATATAATTATATATTTGTTTCGTTATATATCTTTTTTTTAAACTTCCAAAAGTTTGAAAGAAAATACTAATTGCAGATACATATAGAAATGTAACTGTAAATTTACCTTAGCCATAATAAATTAAATCCTGATTTTTATTAGTTTATTTACATATTTGTTTTGTTAATTTTAATAATTAGTTTTTATAATTGTAGTAGTTTAGCCGTAATCTGAAATATTTTGATCATAAATGTGTATCAATTTTAATATTATATTAAGTAAAGCACGTGCACTTTTTCCATTTTAACACAGAAGTACCAAATCATTTTTAATCGTTTTGATTTTTTTTAATTAACATTTTTATTTTTCTATCTTAACGGAATAGAATTCTGAAATATTTTATTTTTATATTACTATTTATTTATAATAATTATTTTCATTCTAAAACTCGGATAATTCTATCAAATTCCGATTTTTAGTGACGAAATAGAATAATAGTTTAAAAAATCGAAATGATCAAAAATGATAAAGTACTTCTAGTGTAAAGGCCATTTTAGATAATTTATAATTCGTAATAGAACAAGAATATGATTTTATTTATAATATTGTGTTTTGTGCAATGCAGAAAACGTTAGATGATTTAGAAGTATATATGTACAATCGGAAAGATAATGATTCTGTATATAAAAAGTTTAAACTAATGATTTTAATTATGTAAAATGTGTAAAATACATAAATTTTTTTTTTCTTTACTGATTGTACCATTTAATGACAGATAAAATATAAAAAAAGTATCAAGTATAAGAAATGTCAAATATAGACGACCTCCTCGTACACGAAAAGCTGCTTAACAAAATGCATGATATCATTACAAAATTACCTTTTTAAAAAAAGGTAAAAAAAAGGATGTCAAGTATAGGCGTAATTTAACATTTATATGTATTTTTAACAATATATTGTTAAGAATACATATAAATGCTATATCCCATTATTATATCCTTATATCAAAAAAGATAATTTTATTGTAGTTTTGCCACCAATCGCGAGGGATTGGCTGCGTTCAGCAGAAAAAGCAGCTTAGTAAACATTTTGCGCTGATTGGATTATACTATTAGATCTGAAATATTTCTCTAGACCAAAAAATATTTATTATACCGATCAAGCTGTCTCGCAATTGGTGGCAAAACTACGATAAAATTATCTTTTGTGATAATAAGAATATAATAATATGTTTATTATATGAGCTGTTAAGAATACATATAAATATTAAACATATTAATCGCTTTATTAGAATACAAATGTCATTTTTATTATTGTATAAGCAAAGTAGCACATAAAGAGTGCGTTCAGCGGATCCAGCAGTTGAGTAAGCGCTCAGTAATTATTGCCTGTGATTGGAGCAGGTCTTTAATCCATCATAAATCTAGAAGAATATACCAGTAGCAACGAACGCTCACTCAACTATTGAATTCGCTGAACACTGATACACGGTACAGTCTAGCCGCTCGTGCGTCGCTGGCGTATCCAATTGGCGCAGTCATTACCGTGTATCTTAATTAATTAATAAAATGAAATTATAACACAAAACTAAATAATAATCTTGATTCGATAATCGTATCGTGTCAGTACATAAAAACGGACCTGTAATACTCATGAATAACATAATACACTAAATGCATGATCATTACAAAATTACCTTTTAAAAAAAGATAAAAAAAGGATGTCAAGTATTGGCGCGCTCCTCGAAAAAACTAATGTATTAAATTAAAAAATAAAATCTAAGTGGTACGAATTATTGTACTCGAAAAAAATTGATGTATCAAATTAAAAAATAGAACCTAAGTGATAGTATCTTTGTATTTCCATTTAAAGAATCTTCCTGTTTTAATCCAAGTGGTACTAGTTTTAATTAAAAAAAAATAATTTGTTTTTATTTCAAGATCTAGCAGCGCCAAGTTTTTTTACATAAAAATTTTTTGATTTAAATTAAATTTTTTTATTTTGTTACCTCCTTAATTCTTTGTAATTAAATCTTTTATTCGATTGACATATATATGTATATTTGAAATATATACATATGTACTTGGATTTGGTACAATAGTTTTCTCTTCAAACTGCGTGTGGGATTTAACTATTGAAATAACAGGATAAAACTTGGCGCTATTTATTTGATATTAAATCTTTTATACAAATGATATAAATATTATTAGGTTTCATTATTATAGAACTTTCGAAATAATGGAATTATAACTTGGCGCCATTTATTTGATATCAAATCTTTTATACAAATGATACGTATCACTTGGATTAAATAAGATAATGTAATTTTTGTAGGATTATAACTTGGCGTTAGTTATTGATATCAAATCTTTTATACAAATGATTCACTTAGTTTGAGTTAAGTATGA
Source organism: Cephalotes varians (assembly GCA_037157785.1). NCBI lineage: Eukaryota > Metazoa > Arthropoda > Insecta > Hymenoptera > Formicidae > Cephalotes > Cephalotes varians. The sequence continues at coordinate 93,722 of JANQDE010000139.1, forward strand.
TAATTTCAAAACAAATTACTTTTTTAAATTAAAACTAGTACCACTTGGAAAACAGGAAGATTCTTTAAATGGAAATACAAAGATACTATCATTTAGGTTCTATTTTTTAATTTGATACGTCAGTTTTTTCGAGTACAATAATTCGTACCACTTAGGTTTTATTTTTTAATTTAATACATTAGTTTTTTCGAGGAGCGCGCCAATATTTGACACTCTTTTTTTAAAAAGTAATTTTGTAATGATACACATGCACTCGCGTGCACACACATGCTCACGTGCAAGAGCATAAATAAATTATCAAATAAAATAAATTCTATTATATCAAGATATATCAAGATTGTATTAAGATGTTAGTTCAATTTTGTTCTTCTATAATGAATTTAATTTGATTGAGATAAGAAATTGAGTTAATTACGCAGTTAAACGAAAAAATAGAAGAGAGAAAAATAACAATGTTATTCATGAGATGCAAGTATAAAAATATTTACAAATAATGTTTATACTTATCAAGATCTACTTTAAACGGTTATATCAAATTCTAAATATATTGATTACCTTTTATTAATTCTCTTTAATCAAATATCAGTTATACTTTGAAATGTGCTGATATGTGCTGAATTTTTATTAATAAATAAGAATAAATATTTTTAATAAATATTTAATAAAAATTTTTATTGGAATTTTTCTGAAATTAGTTACATTGGCGCTATATGTTATTTTGGAAGTTAGAAAGTAATTGAAAATTTTTTACACGTTTAAGATTTTCATAATTAGACAGTATTTGTGAGACAAGTATTTTAATCTTTGTTTTTTATTTGTTAATATCTATATTTTTTTATTTGCTTCTCAGTATCTTGGATAATATACAAAATGAGCAAAAATCTGGATACAGTCAAATATCTCGTAAACAATTTTGATTTCAGACAAAAGTTGTAAGATTTAAAGAGACGCATTGAACGATATTTGATCTTTGGTGACATTGCTAATGTCAGGTCAAAGTTAACTTGATTTCTTAATGGAACCTATTTTTTCATAGTTTCAATTTCGGATACGGAAAATTGAACAAAAGTTGTATGAGGAAGGAGGATATAAGAAGGTATCACTGGTTTGATCTTGGGTAGCACTGCCAAGGTCAAATCAAGGTCACGTCAAGGTCATGTCAAGGTCATTTTGAATTTTTAAATGGAACTTCCTAGCTTTTACCGCACATTATTATAATTCTTTTTTTGAGATTTTCCTAAAACACTATAATTTAATTTACTTTTGATCAACCGTTTTGAAGTTATCGAAGTTTATATGGTATCCAATCAACAAGATCGGTGGTTAATCCGACTAAGGCAAGATTGAGGGATAATTCGACAACTAAGGCAGGGCAATCCGGTCAATGAAGACAAAATCGCGATGGTTGATCCGGCCAACTAAGGCAAGATACTTGTGAAGATGATACGTAATTAATGAATGAATATTTATGATTGTCTAATCGTCATTACGTATCATCCTCGGAATTAAATATTCAAAGTGTGCACCGTTATTATCCAAGCACAAATTCAATCTGTGTCTGAAGTTTCATAGGATTCTTTTGAGTATTTGCGGCGTTATTGCTTGACAGGTTCTTCTGACTCTATCTATCATGTCTAGTCTCTTGGTGCTTCTTGATATACAACATTTTTTACATATTCCCATAAATAGTAATCAAGAGAATTGAGATCCGGTGATCTCGGAGACTACAAGACTGGTCCACTTCGTCCTATCCAATGATTTGAATTTTGAAAAATCCGAACAGCTTGAGAGTAATGTGCTGGAGCACCATCCTGTTGAAACCAAAGCTTCTGACGGACAATAGAATGTCTTCAAAATATATTGGCAAATAATTTTGGAGGTAGTCTAAATAAATTGGGCTATTGATTGTATGTTCAAAAAATGCGGGTCAATGATTTGAGATATAAAATGGAGACATTTTATATCTTAATCCAAATATGAATGTTTCAACGATGTTGATTGAAGATCTCTCGATACCAGTGGATTTATTGATGATCAATAATGACTATTGTATCTATTGAGACTGCCATTGCTATAAAATGTAGCTTTGTCACTGAAACATTCCAAAGAAATCTGAATTTAGCTCCAACACATCGAGTACCCATCTACAAAATTGAATTTCTAGTCTGTAATCATTCTCATTTAATTTTTGTATTAGATTGATTCCTGTATTATGTGGTAAGGATGATATTGTACGGATTGTAATATTCGATGAGCCGTAGATCGAGAGATTTTTAATTCACGTTCTATTTGCCGAATACTGATGTGTGGATTGAAATGGACCATGCTCAAAATTGTGAAGAGTCTAGGGTCATTATTTGGAATCTTGCTTATCTATCTCTGACAATATAATATATTTTTTCGAGCTCTTCTTTTATATTTATCACTTGCCGAGCACTTAGATGGCGATGACTAAGTTTTATAGCTCAGCATAATGACGAAAAACACGTCTGTAATTCCTGCTTTGCACTCGCCAAGAATTAGCAGAATCCATTACTTCATTTAGTGAATAATTCGCCATTTTTTAAGTATGAGAACTTATCAAGATCTGAGATCGAGACAAAACTTATAAAGAACCAAAAAACTTCTTCACCAGAGTTGCCTCTTTATTTTAGAAGTTGTACATTAGTAACAATTTGCAGAAGTAAAAGCTCGAGAATTTTTTTGGAATATCCAATAAATATATCTAATAATTTTGTATTGTAGTTGACATGAATCCAATAGAAGACTTAATATTGAAAATGATTTATATTAAAGAACACTATATTAAAGAAGAATGGAATTAACGACGGAATCAATGATACAAAATTATTAAGTCTAATTAAACAAAGTTCCCTGATCCTTCGATGATCCTTAGTTGGTCGGATCATTCAGCGATCCTGTTTTCATTGGCGAGATTATCTTTCGATCTTGTCTCAGACCGGATTATTTCTCAATCTTGCCTTTATTAGTCAGATTAACCATTTTATTGATTAGATACCATATAAATCTCGATAAATTCAAAACGGTTGATCCAAAGTGAATTAAATTATAGTGTAGTACATTATAGTTTTAAAAAGATTTTAAGAAGGATTATAATAATGTGCAGTTGAAGCTAAGAGGTTTTATTTAAAAAATTCAAAGTGACCTTGACTCTCTTGTCAGCGCTATTTATCATCTATCATATCTTTTGTTACATTTGAGATATATATTTACTTACATTTTGAGATATTTCTGTGTGAAAGTTAAAATGGGATATCATATATATATATATGAATTGAAACGTTCAAAAATAAAGCTCAAAACTCTTAAAATCTGTTATGATTAATATACATTTTTGCACTCATAATTGCACATGCGCACACCCACGCACGCGCATGTGATACAGAATATTCTGTATCACATGCGCGTGCGCGGGTGTGCGCATGTGCAATTATGAGTGCAAAAATGTATATTAATCATAACAGATTTTAAGAGTTTTGAGCTTTATTTTTGAACGTTTCAATTTTCGCTTATATCGAAAGTGAGATTATTATCTCGATATTAAATCGCATTTTACAGTGTGGTAGGATAAATCTATTTGAAGTGCTATGAACGCAGAGCGTAGTAGAATAAAACAGAACAGAGAGAGAGAGAGAGAGAGAGAGAGAGAGAGAGAGAGAGGAAGAGAGAATAAGAAAGAGAGAGGACAACTCAACACTATATGTAGACGATCAATAACTGAAAGCGTGTAAAGGTGGACTGACGTTGCCCGAAACATCATCGCGGTATGTTAGTGTTAGATGTCAATCGTTCTTTGCGAATTTTATCTTGATAATTGTTACATCGTCGTTTCCGACAAATGTTAATTTTTGTCTACCAGCATCAAAAAAGTGGGATAACAATTGGATAGATACCTTCGATGTGTCTTTTTATGTGAATAATCTCGCGAAGGACTTTCAAGTTTAAGGGAATTATTGTGATTTCAGAAGTGTGAAACAGTTGTTTGTCTTGTTGCTTACAAAATATATACACAAAAAATATATATAATGTTTATGAAAAACTAAAAGAAAATTAAAAGAATAAAAAGAAAAATATATACAGAAATCTGTTACATGCAATGTAAAAGAAAGTATGAGTCTTACCTCTGTATAGTGAAAATTGTGAAAATTTATTAAAATATTTTAGTGATTAACTCTGGAATTTAAAATAATTTAATCTAAGGTAATTTTTACAAAATTGATGAAATATATCATTCATATCAAAACATACATTTTCTGCAGATGAAAATTACTAATAATTCTTAGATGCGAATAAATTAAAGATCCAAAAATGTATAAGAACTAATAGCAAGCTTTGAGATGCAAATATAAAAATTTAGAAATTATTAGATCATAAATATAAATCATAAAATTAAAATAATGAAAGACTAAGTTATTTAAATATTTACATATATAAAAGTTAAGATGCATAATTTAATGATTGTTAATTTAATGGAAAAAACTAAAATTGAAAATTAGTTTCTCTTGAAAAACATGTAGAATTTGAGAACTCCATATCTATGAAAAAAAATTTTCATAAAACAAAAATATATGTTAATATTTTTTGACATAAATCTTTTTTTTTATCTTTAATAATGTTCAGATATATTCTTCAAAATAATGTATATCTTTTTATTTTGTTAAATCTAAGGATGCCATAAGATTTCCTGTTTTTTTTTAAGATTATAACATCATCAAGAATAGAGCTATTTTTAATCATTCTTATCACAAGTAATACTCTTAAGAAAAAAAAATCAAATAAAGTAGTAAATATGGACGAGAAAATAGGACAATAAATAATTATCTGTAATTAATAAATAGACTGATATTTGAAAAATCAATATTACTTTGTTTATTGCAATTAGAATTATCTTGCAATAAAGATAATAAATTAATTACAACTATTTATATTAAATAACAAACTATAGATCGGTATGTGAAAACACAACAATTAATTACAAATGCCCTACACCGATTAAAGGTAAATCTTCGTGCTAATGTTTCTTTTTGTGATTTTATATACATTTATATATATTTATATTAATTTGTATTAATTTGTATTATAACTACTTGTATAATAATTAATATTATACAGAAAAATTTGTTTTCTCTGAATAGAATTTTGATAACAATTCTTTTAACGAAATATTGGATAAGTTTTTATTGATTTTGTTCTTGTTGAGCTTTGAGATATAAATATAAAAATTTAGAATTTATTAGATCAAAAAATATAAATCACAAAATAATGAAAGGCTAATCCGTTCAAAGATTTACATATATAAAAGTCAATACTTTGCATAATTTAATGATTGTTAATTTAATGGAAAGATTCAAGAGTTTTAATAAATTAATTTTAGAATCTATAAATTAAAAGAAAGTATTTTAAAAAATTTTAAAAATTAGAAGAATCTCAGAATTTTTTAAATCTTTCCTGTGTGCATATGTACAATATATGTGTATATACAATATATGTGTACAATATACGTATAATTTGTTATGAAAATTCACATTTTGACTTTCTTATAACAATAAGATATCATTTTTAAATCTTTTAAATCGAATGTCTTTTAATTACTATTTTCTTATATCATTTATATAAGATTAACTGTGAAATGAAATAAAATGAAAATGTTTTATTTATCCTATAAAAAATATATTATAGCTTTATATTATTTTATATAACTTTTATTATATAACTTTAATAATGTCTATGATTTTAAAGGTCAAATAGTGTTAATTTTTGTTTTAAATTAAAATTTATGAAACTTATAAAATAACTGAATTTTACAAATTGCAATTTTATATCTCTATAATTTGGTCATATATATAATTTTGGCTAATGCAAAATCAATTTCAAATTTTTTAAAAAAGTGCTCTTTTATTTAATAAATTTTAGCTAATTAAGATAAAATATTTTATTTGTAAGAAAGAGAACAGCATATTGATAATATTTTTTTTGCAAAATAAATATACATATATATAAATAGATTAGATATATATTAGATATTATATTAGATATATAGATATAATGACATATAGGCTGCGTTCGGGCAGACGCTATTAGCGCTAAAAATCTATAGTACACGTTACGTGCATTACAGATTTTCAGCGCTAATAGCGTCTACCCGAACACAGCCATAGTGTTCCAAAGTCCGAAACGATCAAATATTTCGAAAATAATTTTTGAGAAAAATATATGAAATAAAACTTGTAAAGTTTTAATAAAATGTATTAGATTGTATTCTTAGTTAAATATAGGTACAGCTATTAAGATCGCGTAAGTTACTTTTATTTTTTAAAATAGAAATCTTTATTTTTGTATATTCTTGCTAACATCGAGATGTTTTCAAATTAGTATAATTAAACACGCGTTCTAAGAATAGAGACTTTAGGACTTTATAGTTATTTGCCTGTTTACATGACCTCTATTCATAAACTAACTAAGAGTGTCATACATCCATTAAAACTCTGCAACTTTTATTTTTTTGCAACAAAATTTTTTTCTCAAAAATATATTTCGTTTTTGAAACATTTGATCGTTCCAGGACTTTCGGGACATATTGCATATATACAGAGTGTTTACAAAAAAACATTCAGCATATGGTAGATAGTACATTTAGATAGATAAACATAGTAGTACTATATTGAATAAAAAAGTCTTAACAAATATAAATCGAAAATTCAATCGTTTCTAAAATATAAACAATTTTATATGTTAGTATCACAATTGATATGTTGACTTCAATATGGAGTGTACTATCATATAAATGCTGAATGCTTTTTTGTAAACACTCTGTATATACAGAATGTCCCATTTTTAATTAATATACTGAAATAACTTGAAAACGGTTAGATTTAAAAAACATTTGGGATAAATGTTGCATAGGCTGAAGGAGGATAAATAGTGATAAAATCAGTTTTCAAAAAAATTGATTTTTCACAATCACATGGAGGTCATTGCCATTTTTTAAAACAGGGTATGTTTTTTTATAATAGGTTTTTTCTAGTTATTCTGCATATAAGAGTATTAAAATATTATATAAAAATCAATAGTTTTCAAAATATTTTATTCTAGCATATTTTGATATGAAATATAAAATATCTCATAAACTATACATTTTTTAGTAACTATATTTTAATATTTTTACGCACAGAATAACGATATGAATTAATTAAAAAACACACATTTTTTAAAGGTTATGTAAAAAATAATGTAATTGGATATTACAAATTGCGGAAAAGCTACAACAATAAATTTTGATATACAAGGTATTCCTCGATCAGTTTTTAAAATACTTTAAATGGACAACAAAATATTTCTAACAAATGTTTGTTAGTTTCTAATAAAGTTCAAGTAGGAAAAATTTCAAGATTGTTCATTTGTTTACAAAAAAATCGAAGTCAAATTATTTTAAATGTTTTTTGAAATGGAATAATATATATATTTTTTTAACCTCTTGGGTACAGATTTATTTGAAAAAATCTTCTGTTTTGTTCAGATATTTGTCGATTCATTACACGAAGTCGAATATATGTTCGTGTAGGCAAAACAAGTGTATGACGAGTCTTAATCGTCAAATGTACCCAAGGGGTTAATATTCTTGTAATACATAAAAAGACGAATTCATTGATATAGCATTATATATTATTTTGATTATTCGATCTCAAGATAACGCCTATTCAATTAAGTTTTACAACATAATCCACGAATTTGTTGTCGGTATCTAAAGCAGTGAAATCCAAACGTAAACAAACATGATATGTATTAAGGAATACATAGGAACACACATAGAAATATCATAGTAGTTGTTGAATATGTAAAGAAGAGTTGAAACATACATAAAAGTGTAGTACATTTATTTGACATTGTTTCTATCAAATACATATTTATTGAAGTAAATGTTCAAACTACATACTATCTTCAGCAATACAAAGTTCCATTCCAAAGATCTTTTCAATAAATTATTATTATTATGCGTGGACTAAATTGCAATGTTTTACACTTCTGCACGCTCGTATTATATGTTCTCGAAGCTATACTATTCAATATATTAATCGATATTTGAATTATCGACTTTAAATATTCCTACAAATAAAAATCTAAAGAATATAAATCCAGTGAATGAGAGCTAGTCAGCGATGTAAACTATATACTTCTATCCATCGATAACTGAAACGTTGTTTTGATGATTTCTTATTATTACAGTGTAATGTACTGAACAGCCATCTTGCTGAAAATACGTATTTTCTCGAGTATTGTTTGGAACATCTCGTATCAACACTAGAAACTGACGTCGCAAAAAAATCAAGCTATCATTCAGAAATTAAGGTTTTTTTATAAATTTAAAAATTAATCAAAAAGGGTAAGCAGAACGTTAATAGTACTATAATAAATAATATTTATGTTTTAAATACAAGTGTTAAACGTTTCGGCTTACTCAAGTCATCTTAAGTGACGTAACTTACAATAAATGTACAAATTTCGTAGTCTTTCGCAAGATGCAAACCATGTGGTCTATGGCAGATTGTTGAAAAAACACATGATAGATCAATAGCAAAGGCAAGCGACACCAAATATGAGATCAGTAAAAGTGTCAAATTAAAATAAAATTTTTGAGTCTGTTCATATATTAACGATAATGTGTCGTTCATGAGAATATTAAAGTAACTGAAAAATAAATGATAAATGGAAAATGATTAATAAATAATTAAATTAATAATTAAGTTACAGGCTGGAAATGAAAATATAATAAAGACAAAAACATGAACAGGAAGAATTATCTGTAAAAAGAGCAATAGATGTTTCTTGTTAGTGAATTGCTGGTAGCAACGGAAGGGTAAGTGAACATGATTTAAAACATAGTATAGAGGAAAAAGAAGGAAAAAAAGTGGAAAGAAAGGAGCGAAAGAGTAGGAGAGATAGAGTTTAAGAGGGGAATGATATGTTAAGGAAAGAAAGGTATGCTTCAGATAAAAATTTTTTGTCGCTTTAAGCCATGTTTTTATTTGATTATATGGACTATTTCAGATATTAATCTTTTGTGTTATGTCCATTGTCCAAAATCTGGACATTCATCCAATTAAAATTATGATTATTGTTAATACGATGATTGGAAATAACAGTAAGATGACCTTTTTTTTTTAATATCTGCAAAATGTTCTTGAATTCTAGATTTAGTTGGCGTTTTGTTTAATTTACATATGTAGCTTTGCAATCATTGCACGTAATTTTATATATCACATTATTACGAGACAGAATCTAAAGAATCCTTAGGTATTAAAGTGTTTAAGATAGAAAAACTTGTTTTTTTACATCAAATTTGCTAGTGATGGGTAAAAAACTTTCGGAAATAGACTTCACGTGGAAATGTGAAGCGTTTTTTTTTTCACAGGCTCGGAGACAATGGGATAAATTCTTTTTTTATTATAAGCAATACTTTTTAATCTAGACTAGATAGTGGAGAAAATAAAGACTTGACAAGACTATTACAAGATTTAGGGATAGATTAGGTTATTGATATGACTGCCTTTTTACTTCAAATATGTCGACGATATTTTTTTACATGTTCGTTTAACTTGTTGAACGAGCTTTTGGAAGTTTTTAATTCCTTTCATGAACGTCTACACTTTATCTTGGAGATTAGTGAGAGTGACTGACTTAATTTTTTTGATGTTACGGCTATTGTTTCTAATCAAAAGATAATTTTTTATTTATATAGAAAACTTATCTTTTCCAGCAGATATTTAAAATTTTATTCGCATCATTTTTTTTCTCACAAAAGTGGCGTTATTTATTTAGTGGACAAATAATTTTCCTGTCTAACCCTTGTTTTTATCAAAAGAATCTTATAAAGTCATCAAGATACTCATGGATAATGGTCCATGAATAATTATCCTCTTATTTCCTCCTTTTATTTTCTTCATTTTATCCGGTCTAGATTAAAAAGTATTGGTTATAATAAAAAAACTAATCCCATTGCTTTTGAGTCTGTGAAAGAAAAACGCTTCATTTCCATACGTGAAGTCTATTTCTAAAAGTTTTTTATCCATTGCTAACAGATTTGTAAAAACGAGTTTTTCCATCCCAAACACTCTTAAAAAATTCTTTAATACTGATGAAGATTCTTTAGATTTTGTGTCTCATAATGATGTAGTAGAGAGATAAAATTTCGTGCCATGATTGCGAAACTATATATTGGTCAAACAAAACACCAACTGAAAACTAGGAATATTTTGTAGATATGAAAAAGAAAAATAGTTATCTTTCTGTTATCTCCAACTATCATATTAATGATAACCACGATTTTAATTAGACGGATGTCCAGATTTTGAACCATAAACGTAACTACAACAAAAAATTAATAAAAATGTCCATATAATCAAACAAAAACATGACATATAATTAAACAAGCAAAGGGACACAATTTTTATCTGAAGCTTTCTTCCCTTAACATATTATCTCCCTCTTAAGCTTTACCTTTCCTACTCTTAAGCTTTCCTCTTTGCACTTTTTTCTCTTTCTTTTCTTTTTTCCTATGTTTTAAAATCATGTCTACTTACTCTTCCGTTTATTGCCACCAGCATTCACTAACAAGAAATATCTATTGCTCTTTTTATCAGGTTACTCTTCCTGTTCATGTCTTTATTTTATTTTTATTTCCGGCCTATAACTTAATTATTTACTAGTCATTTTCTAGTTATCATTTATTTTCCAGTCACCTTAAGATTCTCATGGATGACACGTTGTCGTTAATATATGGATAAACTCAAGAATTTTAATTTGACACTTTCACCGATCTCTTGCTGTTGATCTATTATGTATTTTCTTAACAATCTACCATGAGCCATAGATTACGTGATTTGAATCTTGCGAGTGACTACGAATTTGCATGTTTATTGTAAGTTGTGTCACTAAAAATGATTTGATGTAAGTTGAAATATTTGACACTATGTATTTGAAGTATAGATTTTATTCATTATAGCACTAACGTCCTGCTTGGCTCATTGCCTTTTACGACTAATTTTTAAATTTTAAATTTGCTGAACCGTTATTGATACTTATAATTATTTTTTTTTTTTTATAAAAATATGGCTCAATTAAATAATCATTTAAGATACATTAAACATTCATACTTATTTGAACTGAAAGTTATGTGCGCAGGTTTAATGCGAATTCTCTGTTGCCTAAAAATGTTGATTATGCCTATTCAAAACATCGTTATTTGTAAATTTTGATTTATCCATTCATTATTTTATTCAATTTGACAATCTTTTCTATAAGCAATGATTAGTATGATAAAATCTAAACATCATGGACCATTCGTTATGTATAAATGTTGCAGTTTCATTTTAAACAGATGATATCTATTCTGTTTTAAAATTCTTTGTACACTAGTAGTTGACATGCGAACTTCTGCAGCAATTGTTCGAAATAGAAATATGAATATGATTAATTTAAAAATGGACTAGTACTGTCGCAGCATTGTTTGTTATTTTTCACTGGTTTTTAATGTGATGCGTATTTATTTTTTTTTTAATCTGGAAATTTCGAGTAACTGCAGAAAACACTCAATATTATAAAAAATTTTTGCGGAAGAATGAACTCTATCAGAATATCAAGTATAAAGGATTGACATCTTTACGTGCATTTTTTTACACTCACCAAATATATCGTTAACAATATCTACTTTTCTGGTATGAAAATAGCGATTTATTATCAAATATCTTACGTACTGTATTGAACACAATAAACCGAACTAGTTTCGTGATCACGATAAACTGATCTCGTGCAAACAACGATGAGGACTTCGTATGTTACTCTTACCTTGGATGTTCTTTTATATAGTCATGTTTGTTTATATTTGGATTTCATTGCTTTAAGTATCGACAAATTTGTCAATTATGTTTAAGTATTAATTAAAGTATTAATTAAAGTATTAATTAAGTATTAATTATTTTTAGATTGAAATGATCAAAGTGATACATAATACTATATCGATGAATTCTTATCTTTTTATGTATTACAAGAATGGAAAGAAAAATATATGGTTTTATTTTTAAAAAAATTCGTTTTTTTGTTAAAAAATAAAGAATTTTGAAATTTTTTTTACATAAATTTTTTATTAAAAACCAACAAATGTTTGTTAAAAACATTTTGTTATCAATCCATTAAAAGTAAAAACCGTGGTGATCAATTTGAGGGACATTCTATATCAGTATCGATTTAATCTGTCTGTTTTGAACTGATAATAGAAATGATAATATGATTTGAGAAATATGATAGAAGATAATATGACCAGGATGTTGATTCTGTTGCTGCACTTTATGCGGTTGTCAGAGCGTGTCATTGCATATTTTGTGTGTATTGAGAAGTTAATAGAGTGATAGCAACTGCGTAATATTAATATATGCATTTCAATATTTAAGCATTTATGCAAATATAGGAAATAATAAAAACAGCTGAATAGTGCGCATGAAGCGCACGTTTGTGATGTCTAGTTTGTTCAAAATATTAATAAGTTAGGAGATCGAGCAGCCCATATAGAGCTATTTCTTCATATTCGTTTATTTAAATACTTTGAATGTATATTTTGAATGAATATTATGATTGAGGAATAATATGTTTATCTAATAAAATTATAAAATAATGAGATTTATCTAATAAAAGTTATAAATATCTGGTATTTTTTGCTTGTTACAATATTAAAATTCTTTATATCTCGATGATTCAGTCAAATTTTACATATATATGTGTACATACATATGCAGTGTTCCATTTTAATTGTTAGACACTCAAATATTTCAGCCGCAACGCAAAAAAGTTTCAGACAAAAATTGTGGGAGTCAAAAAGCTGTCAATGATGACTTTGATCTTGACTTTAGGATCAAGGTCATTTCAAGGTCAAGCTTTCGATTTTCATCAAGCAATGGACGCTCAGAAAAAGCTTTCTACAGGGAAATAATTCAGACAATAGTTGTAGGGGTCAAAAGGGCGTCTGTGACCATGATCTTGACCCCATAATCAAAGTCCAAGGTCATTTCAAGGTCAACATAGTTTAGAAAATGGGAACCCATTTTTTTTTATTCTGAAAATGAAAACTACAGAAAATTTTACGTTTTTAAGACAGGTAGCTGAATTAGGGTCAATTGATCTGTAGAGGTCATTTGATGATCAACTTTTTTGAAACTCAAATGTTGACTACGGAAAAGACTACTGGAAATATTGTGTTCAAGTGTTGTTAAGTCATAGGTCAAAAGGCTTGCTATATGACCTCGACTTTGACTTTGATCACCACTCTCTAAATTATTCCATGGTCAACTATTTTCAATTGTGAACTTTTTTTTTTATCACAAACACATGGATAATCAAGTTACTCAGTTTAGTAGCCTCTGTTTAGACCATTGGAGTGAAAATAATTATGATCATTGGTTTTTTTTCTGAATTAAAAGTATAGCGCATTTATATTACGAATATGCACACTATTACAGAAACGACTGGTGACTTATCCTTATTCAGCGAAAACAATCATCAAAAAATCGAGATATTATAATATACGTCAGTTGTCAAAATAAATTCATGTTTATTAATGATTATTTACAATAAACCATATTTATTTGCTTCATAAATATTTTTGCTGGTAAACATTTTTATGGTAAATTACACATAAGGATTAATATCAGCTTAGTATTACAGAATATCAATTAATGTGTACATATCAAAGCTGTCAAATGAAGTGCAAATAAGTGACTTTTCCTGTATAGTAAGAATATTCAAATTATGTTATATAAATTAGTTTTATTCATATTTCTACACAAGGTGTTTGTTAAATGGGGTAGGAGCCAGGATTGGGAGCAGGAAAGAAGTCAAGGAAAATAAAAAAGTCTTATAGCATTTTGCAGTTTTCGCAATAGTTAACGAGTTATTAATTATTAAAAATCATCATATAAGCCCGGCTTACTGGTTAATGCAAGCGCGCAACGAGATGCAGCCGCCTAACGATCGAAGTTACTAGGCACGCGGGGAGTTATTTATTACAAGCGGCAATGGCTACACACGAGCGGCGCTGGACTCCCGTTCTGAGCTATGATAGTTTCTCGACTTCTTTTTATCACAAAATAACATTTTCTAATGGCATAGAAAAATGTTTTGTGTGTATGTATGTGTGTAGGTGTACGTGCATACATGCATGTCACAAAAAAATATCAATTCTACTGCTTATAAAAGCGATTACTTAACTTACTTTTTGTCTTTTAGTAAGTAACAGTTGTTTAACAAAGAATTTTTCTTTGAAATTGAAGAACTTTTCTTTTTTAAGAAGGAAATTTTTTTTTATAATAGTCTTTATATACACTCATTTTTACTTGAAACAAATAATATTTAATTAACATTTTTCTCTTTATATACACATACAAATTACATACTGTTACTTGAATTAAATAAATATTTTTTATTTCAAATATTTCTTAAGTTTACATAGCTGCACAAATTTTAAGTTTAATTCTTCAATTAAGACTATTACATTAAAACATTCGATTTCACTTTTCTTCGATAACATTTTATAATATTCTTCGAAAGAATATAAATTTTTAGTTTAGTTTAGTTTAATATAAATTCTTCTTTCGAGTACATGACAGCGCATTGTCATTTTCTTGTCACAGAAAGGAAAAAATAATTACTTTTTGGCTCGCAATCTTGTATCACACGCTGATTGCTATTCGTACGTTGCTATACGTACACACACGTAGAAAAATGTCATTTTAGTGCTAAAAAATTACTTAATTAAAATTTTCTTTTTTTCAAGAAAATATTCTTTGTAAAGTTAACCGTTACTTACTTAAAGAAAAAAGGTAAATTGAATAATCGCTTTTTTAAGAGGTAGGATTGATTTCTTTTTCTGTATACATGCTTGTATGCATGTACTCATCAAAAATTTTCGAAAAAATTCATTCATGTATTCGAGAGAAAAAAGAATTTATATTTTTTCGTAGAGTATTATAAAATTTTATCGAAGAAAGGTCCAATAATGAGCAAATCAAATATTTGTTTTAATGTAATAGTCTTAATTGAAGAATTGAGATTTGCAGATATGTGAACTTACGAAATATTTGAAATAAGTAATATTTATTTAATTCAAGTAACTTACAGTATATAATTTGTATGTACAGACAGAGAAAAATGTTTAATTAAATATTATTTGTTTCAAGTAAAATAATGAGTATATTTTAAGACTTTATATTATATTATATTATATTATAACAAAAATTTTCTTCTTAAGAAGGAAAGTTCTTCAATTTCAAAGAAAATTCTTTGTTGAACATAACTGTTACTTATTAAAAGAAAAAAGTAAATTGATTAATCGCTTTTATAAGCAGTAAAATCGATATTTTTCTGTGACATGCATGTATGCACGTACACCTACACACATACATACACACAAAACATTTTTCTATGCCATTAGAAAATTTTATTTTGTGATAAAAAGAAGGCAAGAAACTATCATAGAACGGGAGTCTAACGCGCCGCTCGTGTGTAGGCATTGCCGCTTGTAACGAACAACTTCCCGTGCGCTTAGCAATCTCGATGGCTAGGCGACCGCGCACTTGCATTAGCCAGTAGGCCGGCGATTTTTAATAATTAATAATTCGTTAACTATTGCCAAAACTGCAAAATGATATAAGACTTTTTTGTTCTCCTTGACTTCTTCCATGCTCCCAACCCTGACTCTTATCCCGTATTAACGGACATCCTGTATAATGAACTAGAAAGAAATAAATACTATAACAATAAAATAGGACTTGGTTAGATGGCATCGAAAAGTGAGTGTTGCGGCGAGTGTGAAGTTAGTTTAGAAAGCGGAATATAGTGAGTAGAAAGAGAGTAAAGCGTGGATGAGTGATAGATTAGGAAGAAAGAAGGGGAAAGAGCGAATGGAGGAAAAGATAGTGATAAGATATAAGGAAAGATAGAGAGGTGTACAGCGAGGAAGGAAAGGTAGAGGTTATGGCGAGTAAGAGAGATGAAAGCGCGGGAAGAACGAGCGGCGGAGCGAAAGATGGTAAGGTAGAGAAGCTGAAATAGGAAGGACGACAGAAAAAATCGGTTACAGAGGATAAAGCAAATGGGAAGAGAGTATCTTTTACAATAGAAGGAGAACAAAGAGGGAGAGAAAAGGTTAGAGGAAATAAAGATTGATTTAAAGACTGAGCTAAGAAAGAGGTTTAAGGATTTAAAAGATAGATTGGAAAAAGAGATAAGAGAACTGAGAGAAGAGGTGAAGGCATGTAAGGAATACATAAAAGGACATAAAAATACAAAAAAGGGATGGGAGAAGAAATGGGAAGAAATGAAGGAGAATTGGAAAGAATTAGAGAAGGAATGGGGAAAGAAAGTAGAGAAGAGGTTAGAGGAGAGATTTAGAGAATACGAGGAAAGGGAAGAGAGGAAAGAAAGAGGGTGCTTTCCAACTACGTACACAGGCGACACTGTGTAACACAGTGTCCACTAGTGTGAAAAAGAGTATATCAGTGTGTCTCATTTACACTAGTGGACACTGTGTTACACAGTGTCGCCTGTGTACGTAGTTGGAAAGCATCCAGAGAGAATAGCGAGGTAAGAAGTGAAAGGAGGGTGTTTACAAGTAGGAAAAGGAGTGGATATGAGAGCTCAGGCACGGTTTGGAGTGAGGATAGACTAAGTAGTAAAGAAGTGGAGAAAATAAGGAAATGGGTGGGTGAGAAGGAAAGAATAAATAGGAAAGAGAATATCGTGCTGAAAGAGATAAGAATGCCGGAGGATATAGAAAAAGAAGAGGATAAAAGGATAGAATGGGTGAAAGAATTAATAAAAAGAAAGCTAGCGATAGACTGTAGAATAAGCGAAGTAAGGAAAAGCGGACCAGTAATAATTGCGAAAATGGAAAGCGAGGAAGGAAAAAAGGAAATAATGAAAAGGAAAGGCAAATTAAAAGGTGACAGTCTATTTATAGAGAACGACTTGAATTTTGAAGAAAGGAAGGTACAGGAAAAATTAAGTAGGTGGGCAAAGGAGAAAAGAAGCAAAGGGATGGAAATTAAGATAGGTAAAGGGAGGGCAAGATATAGAGGGAAATGGGTAACTTAGGAGGAAATAGAGAAGGACGAGAGCAAGGGAGGAAAAAGGAGAAATAAATGGCAAGGAATAAGGAAAAGAAGGAGCAGGATTTCGAGTAAGTCAAGAAGGGAAGAGGGGAAAGATAGGAGAGTGGGACAAAAATAGGAAAAAAGACGGAAGGTAGGAGTTTTGTATTCTGGAATGTGACGGAGTTGGGAAAGAAGGATGAGGAGTTTTGGGAGTTTATAAGTAAACACGACTTCATAAGCCTGCGTCGTGAGACGTGGTGGAGGAGAAAAATTGGGAAGGAATAAAAGGATGGCTTCCAGACTCGCATGAATGGGGTGAGTGGACGGCTAGAAAGGAAAAGAAAAGAGAAAGGGCAATGGGGGGGATGCTAATAGGTAAAAAGAAGAAGCGGGGAAAGGAAGGAATAGTAAGGTCGGAAATAGTTATGGAGAAGGAGAAATAGATAATAATATTGATTTATAATAGGAAAGCGTGGAAAGATACGGAACAGAGATTAGAAGAAATAACGGAGGAAATAGAGAAAAGCGAAAATATTAATATAATTATAGGGGGAGATTTTAATATAAGGATAGGGGAACTAGGAAGCGTAAAAGAATTAGATAGAGAGAAGATCGAAGGATAGGATAATAGGTAACGGATTTTGTAGAATGGATTAAAAGGAAAGGATGGTATGTGTTGAATGGAGCGTGTGAAGATGATTGGGATGGAAACTTTGCGTATGTAGGTGTGAGAGGAAACATCGTGATAGACTTCGTGATAGTAAATGAGAATGCGTATAATAAAACAATAGATTTTAAGATTTTAGAGAGGGTGGACTCAAACCATCTGCCTTTGCAATTAAGGAGGGAAGGAAGAAGAAAGAAGAGAAGGAAAAACGGAAGAAAGAAGAGAAAGGATAAAGGAAATAATAGTATGGGATGAAGAGGTGATTAAAAAGTACAAAGAGAAAAGAGGTATTGGCATAGGAGGTTGAACAAGAGGAAGGGACAGTAAAGGAAAGATGGCAATGGATAAAAAAGACTGTGATCGGTGAGATGGTAAGGAAGAAAATAAGTATAAGAAGAAGGAAGATTGGATTTAAGAACTGGTGGGATAGAGACTGTATGAGAAGAAAAAGGAGTGCAAAGGTGCTTCTACGCATGGAGGAGAGGAAAGATAGGAAGAGACAAATATTTGGAAGAAAAAGGAAAGTTAAGAAAATTTATGGAGGTGAAGCAGAAAGAAAAAAGGGAAAAGGAGGAGAAGAAACTAAGGGAGATTAAGAAGGAAACGGAAGTGTGGAGATATATAAATAGGAAGAGAGCGAGGAGGGCAGTGAAGGAGAATGACATAGAGGAAGGAGAGTGGAAGAAGTACTTCAAGGAACTGCTAGGAAGAACAGAAACAGAGTTGAAAGAGGAAGAGAAGGCACAAGAGAGGGATTGGGAAGAAAAGGAGGATGGAGACATTCAAGAAAAAGAAATATGGGACGTGGTGAGAAGAAAAGAAAAGCAGTAGGAATAGATAGAATTCTGATGGAAGTGGAAGATATATGCGGGAAAGGATCTAAGAGGTAACCTGGTGAATTTGCTGAAGCAGGTTTGGAAGAATAATAAAATTTCAGAAGATTGGAGAAAAAGTATAGTGGTACAATGGTACCATTATATAAGAGAGGAGATAAGAACATGCCCAGTAATTATAGAGAAATCTCTCTCTTGTGTACAGCATATAAAATATTCGCAGAGATAATTAGAAGAAGGTTGGAAGGAGAGACTGAAAGGAGGAGACTGTTACCGGAGACACAAGCAAGATTCAGGAAGGGAAGATCAACGTTGGATAACATATTTGTGCTGACTCATGTAGCTCAGAGAGGAAGAAACATGGAAGGAAAAGAAAGGAAGGTATATACCTTTTTTGCGGATCTCAGGGCGGCGTTTGATAATGTGGATAGTTATGTGGATAATTGGATATGCGATACACGTTCTGTGTAGAAATATATGCCAAAAAATACATGCCATGCGACGTTACTCTAGTGAGCGAGCGGAGTGAGTGAGTGGAGTGGGCGGGTAAAGTGAGCAAGTGAGCGGAGTGAGCGAATAGAGCGAACGAGCAAGCGGAGTGACCGGGTGGAGTGAGTGAGCGACTAAAATGAGTGAGTGAGTAAGAAAATGCGAAGGCTCGATCGCGTCTCTTGCGACGGAAACTGTACAAGAGACGGTTACAAGATGATGACATTTCTTAAAATAAAATAAAAATTTTCCGATCAGACTTTGCGTCGCAATATCTCCGCTTGTAGGGCACATAGAAAAAAAATAAAAATATTTTTATAATACAATTCAAATCCAAGCTATCAATTAAGCGAGCTTAAAACTTGATCGGTTCAGTTATTATTGAGATCCGAAAATCTCAGGTGTTCATATCTCGTCAGCCCGTAAAGATACATGATAGCATCTCGGCATATACGTATATACTTGACACCTGAGACACTATTGTGTCTCTTGATCATATAGTTTTATTTTGAAAAAAAAACGGTAAACTTTTTGTGATCTCGAAAAATAAATTTTTTTTTAAACCACAAAACGAAACTATTTTATCATTATTTATCCCTCTCTAAATTATATAACTTTTGCTTGATACGTTTTTCCGTATCTTCTATATTTTTTAAATTATTACCGTACGAAAGTTAAAATAGGATACTCTGTATACAGGGTATCCCATTTTAACTTTTATACCGAGATATCTCGAAATGTACAAAAGATACGGAAAAATGTTTTAAACAAGTTTTAAAAAAGTTGTAGGGTTCAAAAGGGGAAGAAGGCATCCTTGGATAGCGCTGCCAAGGTCAGATTAAGGTTACTTCGAATTTTTTAAATGGAACTAGCTTTTACTGCACTTATTATAGCCTTTATTGAGATCTTCCTAAAACATCATAATTAACTTTGGATTAGTTTAGATCAGTTATCGAAGTTTATATCCAACCAACAATGATGGTTAATCCAATTAATGAAGACAAAATCGAGGGATGATCCGACCAATTAAGACAAGATTGATAAATGATCTGGCTAACTAAGACAAGATTAATAGATGATCCACCCAACTAAGACAAGTTCAATAGATAATCTGGTTATGAAGACAGGATTGATGGTTGACCTGGTCAACTAAGGCAAGATACTTTATTTAATCGTCATTACGTATCACCCTCGGAATTAAATGTTCAAAGTGCACCGTTATTTTCCAAGCACAAATTAGTCTGTGTTTAAAGTTCCGTAGAACTCCTTTGTAGTTGCGATGTTATTGCTTAACAGGCTCTTTTGACTCTATCCGTCATATCTAATCTCGTGATGCTTCCTGATTTACAGCATTTTTCACATATCCCCATAAATAATAATCAAGAAGATTGAAATCCATCACAAGACTGGTCTTCTTTATTCTATTCAACGATTGGATATTGCTTATTTTTAAAAAATCCAAACATCTTGAGAGTAATGTGCATCATCTTGTTGAAATCAAAGTCTCTAGTGAATATCCAATAGAATATTTTTAAAATATATTGGTAAATGATTTTGTAGGAAATCTAAATAAATTGGATCATTGATTGTACGTTCAAAAAAATGGGGCCAATAATTTGATCATTACATATCCCAATCCAAACTTGAAGATT
The DNA here is from genome assembly GCA_037157785.1 of Cephalotes varians. Classification (NCBI taxonomy): domain Eukaryota; kingdom Metazoa; phylum Arthropoda; class Insecta; order Hymenoptera; family Formicidae; genus Cephalotes; species Cephalotes varians. The sequence continues at coordinate 114,519 of JANQDE010000139.1, forward strand.
CCAACGATGCTGATTGAACTCTCAATACTATTGAGGATTTACTGGTGTCCAATAATGACTATTATGTCTATTGAGACTGCCATTGTTATGAAATATAGTTTCATCATTAAAACAAACATTTAAAAAAAAATCTGCTCTAGTGCACCGAATGTCTATCTGCTAAATTGAACTTTGTCTGCAATCATTCTTACTCAATTCCTGTACCGTAGATGATAAGGATGGTATTGTACGGATTGTAATATTCGATGAGCCGTAGATCAAGGGATTCCTAATTCTATTTGCCGAATACTGATGTGTGGATTGAAATAGATCATGCCCAAAACTGTGAGGAGTCTAGAGTCATTTGGAAGCCTTTTTATCTGTTTCTGACGATGTAATGTATTTCTGCGAGCTCTTTTTTCTCAATATTTATCACTTGCCGAATATTTGGATGGCGACGATTAGGATATAAGTCAGCATAATGACGGGAAGTACGTCTGTAATTTTTGTTTCATTCGCCAAGAGTTAGCAAGATATCTACTACCTCATTTGGTGAATAATTCGCCATTCTTTAAATACGAGAATTTATCATGCTCTGAGTTTCGAGACAAAACTCATAAAAAACTAAAAAGCTTCTTCCCCAGAATTGCTTTTCTATTTCAGAAGTTACGCATTAGTAATAATTTTAGAAGTAAAAACTCGAGAACCTCTTTGGAATATTCACTTAAACATATCTAATAATTTTGTATTATAATAATAGTTGACGTCAAATCCAATAGAAAAAAACTTAATATTGAAAATGATTCATATTAAAAAATAGAAGAATGAAATTAACGACATTAATACAAAATTATTAGATCTAATTAAACAAAGTTCTCTGATTCTCCGATCTTGCTTTAGCTGATCGGATCATTTATTGAACCTGTTTTTATTGGCCGAGTTATTTTTCGATCTTATGTTTGTTGGCCGGATTATTCCTCTTATCTTCATTAGTCGGATTAATCACCGATCTTTGTTGGTTGAATATCATAAATCTCGATCAACTTCAAAACGGCTAATTTAAAGTAAATTAAGTTATAGTATTTTGGAAAAATCTCAAAAAGGGCTATAATAATGTGCAATAAAAGCTAGAGAGTTTCATTTAAAAAATTCAAAGTGACCTTGACCTGATCTTGACGGTGCCAACCATGATTAAACTTTTGTTTGAAATTTTTTTTCGTATTTTTTGTACCTTTCGAGATATTTTAGTGTGAAAGTTAAAATGGGACACTCTGTATATACAGGGTGACTTGTTTTAATCTTAACAGGCAAATATTTTGAAAATATGCAATTTTATAAAAAAACATTCTAAATAAAGTCGTATGATATAGAGTGGAACGTACAGTGGTGATTTTAGTTTGATCTTGAGACGTCTACTTAAAATTAGATGAAGATCAACCTAATTGTTTAAATAGAAAGCTTTATTTCTTATTACATTTTTAAGTTGAACAAATTTAAGTGAACATTTATGATATTTTAATAATTTTTTATAAAATCAATATTTTCGAGATATTTGGGCAAAAATTGAAAAATTGTATAATCAACTCTTGATTGCATAAACTGTTATTAGCGTTATCCATGATCAACGTGGCAGTAATTTGATCTCTTTTAGTCTTCTATCTCTAAAGATTGAATCTCTTAGAGTTTATTTCTTTATTTCTGTGAATTTTCTTGTCTCTTACGATTTACGTCTTATGACATTTACTCGAATGTATCTCCATTTATTTCAATACTTATTTGGAGCTTATGCAATAGTAGTTCTTTTTTCTTTTTTTTAAATTTTTTATAAGAATAGTTACCAGAGCTCTGGCTGGATGCGATTTCTCATATCAACTGAATTTATTGTCTGCGTAAAAAAATAATTTTTTAAATGAATTCCCACAAGAAGAAATTATAAGATGTTAAATCAGAAAAATTTGGAAGCCATCGAACATAATTTATCCACCGTTCATATTTTTGATGTAAATAATCTCGCACAATGTTAGCTCTGTGCGAAGAAGCACTATCGTGTTGAAATCACATGTATTTCCTAGTTCCTAAATTGGAATCCTCTAATAATTCAAGTAAACTATTTTGCAGGAACTGTGAATACATTTTCGATTAAGATTATCTTCAATGAAATGATTTACATGACGAACTCAAAATAGATTAAATATCTTATATATCTGATTATATATCTGATTACACATCTGAATAATAATGATAATCGTGATAATTTCTCCGTTATTCTGAAATGTTTGTCGGTAAATAAAATTATCGAAAAAAGTCGGATATCCTGTAATTTTTCCCAATGATAAAATTTAATGCATTTTTGTTTTTTATTTTCAGTAAGTGCCTGAAGTGTTGTATGTGATAAGCATGAAAATTATTTGCTTTTAAAATTCGCTGAACAGTTGACTGACAATGAGAAATATTGAGTTCTTGGTTGACTTAATTTGAGGATTTATCATTGTCGTTCCTAAAAGCTGTATTTATTAGCGTCAAAAATCGAAGATTTTTTTTACATTTGTGACCTGCTTTATCTTTACGAACTCTATTTATAAAGCTGATTATTATTACGTGACTAGGACATCGATGATTCGTAGTGCTGACGGGCACATTCTTTGGAGTTTACATTGCTCTTTCCATATTCAATTATTATGTTGACAATTTCACTAGATGAATAATCAGTCATGTTAAAAATGATCAAGGAAACAAAGTATTAATTTTAATACTCTTTTTATCAATTTATGTATTTAAAATAACTTCACAGCCGAAGAAGTAATTAATGTAGCATCCTAGGTTACTTGATAATGAAACGCACCCTAGAAAGTACATAAGTGGCGGCTTATGACTCACTCTCAATGTGAGAGGCAAAGGGATTTATGGAGATCAAGCTATATCTAATTGTTAATATGTGATATTATTTACATCAAAGATATCTTAGACGCTAGATAGGATTTAACAGTTATATCCAATTCTTCCAAATTCTCCTGATTTGTGATTTTTTTCTTGTGAGAGTACATTAAAGAGATTGTTACGGAGTTAATATATCTGGTTGATATGAGAAACCGCATCATCAGAGCTTTGGCAATTATTCCCGAAGAATTTCTTCAAAGGACTAGTATTGCATTATATCAGAGGCTTTGAATGTGTATTGAAGTAAATGCTGATACATTTGAATAAATATTATAAGACATAAATTGTGAAAGGCAAGGGAACTCATGAAAATCAAGCACTCCAAATGTGAGAAGCAAGAGGATTTATGGAAATTAAGCACCCCAAACGTGAAAGACAAAGAGACTCACGAAAATCAACTCTAAAAGAGATTAAATTACCGCCACGTTCATGTCGTTGATCTTGGATAGTGCTAATAGCGATTTACGTAATCAAGAATCAATTATCAATTTTTTAATTTTTGAACCCAAATATCTCGGAATTTTATAAAAAATTATCAAAATATCATAAATGTTCGCTTGAATTTGAGAGAAACTTGAGAATGCAATAAAAAATAAGGATTTTTATTTGAAAAAACTTAAGTTAATCTTTATCTGATCTTAGGTAGATGTCTCAAGGTCAAACCAAAGTTATTATTGTATGTTTTCTGTATATATTGTTACTATAATATATGTTTTTTGGAATGTTATTTTGCAGAATTGTATATTTTTTAAGTACTTGCCTGTTAAGATTAAAATGAGTTACTCTATGTGCGGGCGTGCACTTAATACATACGCATATATCATGGAAACTAAAGAATAAATCTATATGCACTTTTTATAGTTATATTTTCAATTTTTTCTTAGGCAATACAAACAGTGAATCTCGTATGATAGTCCTCGGAGAGGTACCACCTTCGCAGCCAGAGCAAGAGCAAGAGTCTGCACAGGATGTTGCGGCTCAATGGTTGGAGGATCAGAGGATATTGGCAACTGGCAGTAGTGTCCTGGCGACAGCGAGCTATAGGAGACAAGATGGACCACCAGTGCCACAACCACGGCAAAGAATTGCCAAGGAAAAATCCAACATCAGGGTTTTACCTTCCAATAGGAATCGTAAGTCGCGTAGAAGGCGCATTACAGTCGCAGGTAATCATCTCATTCATCTCATTGTCAAACAGTGGGTATAAATTTGTAAAGTAAATTTGTGCTCAAAAACAGATTTTGCTATACTTTTTTATACTGGATTAGTTTTTTTATATCATTTTTTTATAACATTTTTTAATATCATTTATACAATTACTGTTATGTCTTGTGCTAAATAATTTAAACACGACTTTGATTTGATATAAGACGTATAAAAATCTTTATTTCTTAATCACTCATACAATTAATCGCTCAATTATTCAAGATATTGTGAAAATCAGCTTTGTGCTCTCACTTGCCGTTTCTAACTCATCAATGTGCTGCATAGTTTGAAATTTATCCGAAATCTATCTATGGCAACTGCCCTTATACAAAACAAATACAAAATAAACATTAATACTTATAAATGTTTTTTTAATTTAATAAATTATTTCATTAAATTAATAATATTGATTTAATAAAAAAATGATAAACTCATGATGGACAAAAAATAAGATGAAAAACACAGAATCTGTTGGTCTTAACAGATGCAGTTATCGAATATCATGTCTGCATAATCCAAAATGAAGAAAAGATTTTATAAGCTGTAGAAGATAAAGTTTCTATTAGTATATGTAAAATAAATAAAAAATTAAATATCTTGAAAAGTATAGTACAGCATACTTTAGTTTATACATTTTGATAATCTTTGTAAATTTTTGTAGATCTGTTTTTATATTAATAGGACATATATATAAAAATAGAAGCTATGTCATGTATGTAACAAGATATATAAAATAGATCCTGTTTCACGTATGCAAGATATTAGTCTCAAAAATACATTTCTGTTGAGTTCTATGTTATACAAATAACATCTATAATATACGCGCGTAACAAGATAAAAGTATTTTAACAGCGTTTATTTATTATTATGTATCATGTCTATGATATGCTTATACCGCGTTTTCATTTTTCGTTTCATTCGGTCAATATATCGCTTTCATTTTTAAATTCTTTTGCTTATAAATACTATACTTAATCTTAATTTCGAACGTTTGTACTACAGCATTCCATAATTACGTGAGTATTTAAATTAAACTTTGATATCATTAACATGCCCTTACGTGCTGTAAAAAGTTGCCAAAATTATACGAGAAAAAAGAAATCTGAAAATTTTAGATTTTTTTGAAGATTCAATTTTATATGTGTGTATGTGTGTGCGTGCGTGCGTGCGTGCGTGCGTGTAGTGAATTGGGGGGTGAACTTGCGTATTCGTACGCGGTATTTACAGTATATCGGTGTAATAGAAACTTATACGTTCAAGCACGATATATTGGTGCAGGAGCGCTTATGGGTGCAAGAGAATCTCACGGATTCGCACGCGGTATTTTATTTACAGGATATCGGTGCAGAGTTAACGTGCGTATTCGGGGACTTTATTTACAGTATATCGATGCAGAGTTGACGTACGTGTATCCTGTACTTAATTGACAATAATGCCGATAATGCTTTCGCGCGGTTTGGTACTTAGGGCCATCACACACACTTTCCGTAAGACGTAACAGTAAGGTTTCGACCAATCGCGTTATTTGATTCAGCCGTCCGTAACTAAATCGAGTATCACAATTGGTCGAAATCTTACTGTTACGTCTTACGAAAAGTGTATGTGATGGCCCTTACTCGGAGAGCTTCGGTCGCGGAGCGTATCACGCGTGAGCTCGGTGGCGCGGCAAAGTTGCGTGGCGGGACTATGCGGCATGATTGGCCGAGGATTCCGCGGCGCGCGGCGCATGTGCCGGCGAGAATATTTGATTTGGCTCCTTACGCGGCGGAGTCTGTTTCGGTTGCCTGATTTGTGCAGCGGGGGCCTATGCAATGGTCCGCGGTCCGGCTTGAGGGCCGAATACTCTCGGCGGAGATCGAGTACGTTCGATTCCGTTATCTCGGGGACGGTTCGGAATATCCAAGAGCCAAATACGCTCGGTGGAGATCGAGCACTCTCGATCCCGGTATCTCGAAGATGGTGAACTAGAGAGTCAAGGACGCTCGACGAAGACCGAGTACTCTCGGTCCCGAGATTTCTAGGAGGCTTACTAGGAAGTCGGATTTCGGTGTTTGTTCGCTAGGAACAATATTGGATTCTAGGACAGCCTTTCGTTGTGCGGTCCAGCCCGCTTTTATACGCGGCCGGCCGCTAATTTCGTAAATCGGTACGGAGACGGAGATACGGGGATGTCAGGATCCCCTCTATCGGAGCTCGGTACGGAAAGGGGCCCGTAGACGGCGGCAGTAGGGTGGCCGACGTTCGGAGCTGCTCAGGTAGCGGCGGACGGTCCCGAGCGTGGACTTAACCATTGTTGCAGGTTAAGGTTCGGCGCGTTCTGTGGCGCAGAATCGGGAATGAGTACATTTGTAGCGATGCATCTTCGACCGAAAAAGATGCATCGTTACAATTAATTTAGTTATTCATTAACTAAGCTTAATTATAAAATTATTTTTGTGCTCAGTTATTATGTTCGATAAGGACACTACATGTTTTTTATGGAAAAGTTATCCTGATCAAATTGTTCCGTTTTGAAATATGTCATAATATTTATAATTTTAAATGTCAAATCTCGTTATTGCTGACATATAAATTAACGGATAAAAAAATATGGAATTCTGAAGTCACAGAATCGGAATGCTTGCTATATTTGTTTAAAATAACTTTGTGCCTTTTTTTGTGTATAGGGGTATATGTGCGTATATATTTATGAATATTTAAGTGTACATACATATGTACATACTATGCACGCACGCACACGAATGTGATTGCAAACAATCAGTGCGATATGTCTTGGATAGAATTGCAGTGATTTAAACTGATAACGGCATCATTACAAATCACAATTTATCATTATTTTGTATAGAAACTACTTTTTTTTTTAGATTGACATAACTCAGCGAAAAATTATTCTATTGAGTACTACTATAGCACTTTTGAAGGGGAAACTTTGAATGTTCACGTGCTTTTATCGCATGAGCTATGTCAATTGCTTTACTTCATGCAATTCCGAAAACTGTACTTTCTATTTATCAGTTTTGCAGGTCTGCACTCTGCAATTGAAAAATTAATTTATAGATAGATTGTTTATTGTTAGGAATACATATTAATCTTAACCTGATCTTCGCCTCAATCTTAAAGGCATAACAATAAACTTAAATAATAAGACATAAGCAATAAGGAATCAACCATTTGGATTTGCTACTGCTTACGTGCCTTAAATTCTTGACTGTAATTGGTTGATTCGCTTAAGTTTTTCTGTGTGCCATGGTCCTAACACTACTTACAGCTACTTAAAATTAATCGTTCGCTCTCTTACATACACACACCTCTTCCTTTGGACTTCCGCTTTTGTTAATAATTTTCATACATTGAGCTTCTCCTTTTTATCTTACTACTCTACAGTCCATGCTCTCACAAAAAACAAGAAAACTCGCAAGGCAGAATCCATTCTCCCTCTCCCTCTCTTTCTCTCTCTTCCCCTCACTCATTTACCTTTGATCCATTCCTTCTTTATCATTCTCCTTCTCTCTGCTCTTTCTTCCGTCCCATACAATCTCTCTCTCTCTCTCTCTCTCCTCTCCTTTCCATCCTTCTTTCTATCCTATTCTCCCTTCTCTCTTCTATCTCTCTCCAATTCTCCCCCTCCCTCTCCTCACGTAATATCTTTCTATACGTCTCTTGCCAACTTTTTCCTGTTCTTTCCCTCTACTTTCTACGCTCCTCCCAGACATGCTCCCATGACTGCAATTTCTCTTTGCATAGTCTGCACTCTCTCTTCCTCTCCTTTCCACAGTATCTTCCCTCCCTCATCTCATTCTCCAACCTAAACCTAGCCACTCTTTGCCATCTAGTTTTCCTCTATCTTTTTATCAGATAACATGGAATCCCTTCCCTCTTAATCCCCCGTACTTATTAAATCGTACTTTTAGACTTTTTTATTCTTTCCAATCTTTCTTTTTTCTGCTCTCTCTATTCCTTTCTTTTAACAACTTTAAACTACTCTTCTCCTTTATCCTCTGAACTTGCCATATTTTTAGTACTCCTTTTTTCTCAAAGCACTCTCTTTTTCCTATTCTGATAAATCTTTCTCTCCCTTACTGTTCTTTCTCTTATCTCCCTTAGGCAGCATTTGTGCCTACATACTCTCTTCTTCTCTCCTTAACCTGTCTTTAAACCCTAACGCTCTTCTTCCCGCTTCACTCATTTTTTCTTCTCTGCAACTCCTCCCTCACCAAATACCTCGACGTTCTCTCACCCTTAAAATCTATTTTGAAATCTCACATACCCTCTCTGTCCTCTTTCCTTTCAATCCCAGATTTTTACTCTATAGCTCACGACCGTCCACATCAACATATCAAACAGCCAAATTGTCTTCTTCCAATCCTTCTCAAATCTCTTTTTTTCAATGCTCCAAACCGCCATCCTTTTTCTCACATGAGCTTCCTGCCTCCTATTTCTTTGCACCGTATACCCCCAAATTCAAATGAATTGTGACAGGCCTTAAAAAGGATTAAACCAAGTAGTAGATTCGACCTTATAGCCTGAAGGTGTCCAAGGATGGAGTTGGAAAAAACCGTTAGACGTAATCTTAAATGGGACGTTTCGATCAATCTTTAATTTTGATCATCATCAGCTAACTTGAAAAAATTAATACATTGGTTACAGTAATGAATATGTATTAATGTATAATAAATTGACAAAGAGAAGTAATACATTCCATAAAACGCAAAAACATGAGTACGCACCTTAGTAAATTTTTAAATAGACGAACTGCTATTACATGTCAACACGTGAAAAGAGTCGCTATCAGATAAACAAAGTGAACAAAGACCCTGTATCGGCGTTTCTATAAAGACTCAGTCGACGTATGTATAAACTCAAAAATTGTTAATTCAAAGTGTAAGTTTTTTGTCAAACTGAGAATGCGGATGCCAAAATTATTTAATTTAATTTTATAAATATCGACCAAAGAGGACTGAGAACTGTACTAATAAATAAATAAATAAATAAATAAATATAGTAATCAGTTTAATAAATTCAGTCAAATAATAAAATTAATAGAATTGATAAAAAAAAATAATGAGGAAGTCAAACCAATTTAAAACTTACATTTAGTTGGAAAACTAAAAAACATGGCAACTCCTCTCACAACGACACACAATAGGAATCGTCAATACGCATGACAACATCTCTCACTATGTACAGACTGCGAATGATCGATAACGCAAAGCAAATCGAAAAACTTGGTTGGAAGATGTCTGGTGGGGAGAAGAGAGAGACCGAAATTTTCAGAGATCAAATTTATTTATTATTAACGGAATATACACCGGGTCAAGCAACTCCGTATCTTTCATCAAATTCACCCCGTTTTTTTGCATTTTTATGTGTAGCATTTCCGAGATTAATCTCTTGTGATAAAATT
>JANQDE010000139.1:132622-147001 GCA_037157785.1 Cephalotes varians
TTGGCGAGTATTGAGTAAGGTTAGAGAAAGAAAAAGAAAAGTTAAAGAGGATGAAGAGAGATAGGAATTTAAAGGAGAGGAAATTAGAAGAAAGGAAGGAGAGTGTAGAGGATAATTTAGAATAGGGAAGTGTGGAAGAATGCGTGAAGATAAGGATCTGTAAACCTTCGTGGCTTCACTCTGTAAGCTGAAATAAATAAATATCTATCTATCATTAAGTACTTTCCGAGTTATAAGGCTTGGAAATTACAATACCACAGACGTTAATGCTATCCAAGGTATACCACATAGAGATTATTCGATTGGATTTACACCTCTTGTGTCTGTGTGTGCGTGCGTGCATGCGTGCATGCGTGTATATTTTAGGTATAGATATATGAAATAAAAGAAAAATATACAATATATATAAAAAATGTTTTATTTTTATATAAACATTAAAGTACTATACATATGCATGTTTGTTTAGTACGATTTATAGCTAAATATTTGTATTAATCTTACACAACATGTGACTAAAATCTAAAACTAAATAATTAATTGTTACAAACTCTGAATATGAAATTAAAAATCATTTATGTTTACATTCATAGACTTAAATTATATTTAATTAAATTAAATATATTTAATTAAATATATTTAATTAAACGATAGAATGTACACTTGAACAACTTGTGTTCCCGATATTAGAATTTCCCAGTAAAAAGTTTTTCATATGCATAACTATCAGTGTTGGATAAGTTAACTTTTTTTTTTAAATTAAATTAAGTTAAAGTTAACCTCAAAAATTTAACTTAGTTAAAATACAAGTTAACTCATAATGTAATTAATTGAATTAAAAGTTAAGTTAATACAAAAAAATAATTAAAAAGTTAAAAGTTTATTTTATTTTATTTCAGGGCTTCAGTCTTACAAATAACGGAAATAAATATACTTTATTTAGAAACATATTCTCTATATATTTTTTGTTTATATATACTTATTAAATTTAAGTAATAGAGCCATTTCGAAATTTTTATTGGATATTTTTCCTCGAAGATTGTCGAAAATGAGTCCTCCTACACTGAACAGTCGTTCATCGTGAGACGAAGATGATATTATATTATATACATGCTAAATAATTTTAAAAAATTTAATTTATTAAAAAAATTAATTAAAAAATAATTTTTAGTGTTATTGTTTTTTTTATAAAAAATAATTTTAAATTATTAAAATAAATTGCATGTATATAATAATACGTAAAGGTAACAATCGTACAGAAAAGTATTATATATGAGCAATTTATTCTTTTTTTTAAACTTCATTTCTTATAAAAGAATATTGCTAAAATTATTCTTTATTTTTATAATAAAAATTTTAATATTTAAAAATATTTATAATAAATTATTTTAAATTTATTGTATATTTATTTCTTATCTCTTATTATTATTTAACCTGTATATGAAGAAAAATTATTTTTGTGAGAAAGTATGAGAAGAAAAACATATGAACATATTTTGTATATATTTATATGTGATTATATACGTATATCTATATATGAAAAATTTTTTACTGGATCTGCGAACTTATAACTATGGATACAAAAATAAGGTCGCTATAGAACGAGATCAGGAATTAAAAGTTTCCAATTTCTTCGAAAGAATGGAAGATATATTTAATAAAATAAAGTGACAAAAGAAGAGAACAACCAATGTTGTTCTATGTCATTATGGAATAATATTTTATTTATTTGCGCCATTCTTATAAATCTTGTAACTTTTCTATTCGTTTTTCTATTCGTTCTATGCCTAAACTCAAATATCATTTATCAGCTTTAATTTGAACAGTATTGTTACGTTTTGCGATTGTTACTATCGTTATTATTTTGCTCTTGATGTACGGTATACTTACATTTATTGCGTCAATATTGATTGACTTTTTCCGAGATTCAGAACCAACATTAACTGATTAGTAGCTGATCAATTTAGTTACATTACATTAAAAGTTGTACATCTTATTATAGACAGAGTATTCTGACTAGAAGCGTAACGTACATAATGAATATCAAACTTTTATATCGTATGTCATATTTAACATTGTGTGTTTAATTTTTTATACACCCATTTTTCTATTTAGTTTTCTCTTCGATTAGTTTATCACGAGGAGACTCAATGTAATAAAATCCGTAACTTAAAATGGAAGATCTACTATAATCATGACTGTGCGCGCGCGCTAACTCGTTGAAGAAAATGATTTTTGACAGCTTCCAAAATGCAAATTTTTTCTCATTCAAATCGTTTTGCAATGATCGAAAGTGATAATCTGATGGTGCAATATCAGAAGAGAACGTTAGATATGATATGATAATCTATCTTCTTTTTTTCTTTTAGTTTGTGTGCGCAAAGTTTGTTTTGCAGTGTGTGGTTTCGCGTTGTCGTGAAAAACAATTCCCTCACGATTGGTCAAAATAGAATGTTTCTCCTGGCTATTTTTAAATTGTCTAATTGTTGACAGTATTTATCAGAATGTTTATTGTTTGGCCAACGGAGAATAGCTTAAAATAAATTATTCTTTTGCAATTCCAAACACAAAATATCTCAGGATTTACTTTTGGCTTTTGCATGTTCATCTGCTAGTTTCCAAATGCGTTTTAAATATTGTTGTTTAGGATCTATTTTTTTATCGCCACTTATTGCTTAAAAAACGACTCTTTATTTAGTCGGCTAAGCAAAAAAACAGCTACATAAACTTGATTCAATTTATTCACTTCGGTTAGCAAATCGGTATCCATATATCGAGCTTCAAAATGTAATAATTTTTTTTTAATGTCAAAATATCGATGTTGAGTCTCTCTCTTCTATTAACCTTTTAACGGCGGGAGTGGTCCATATATGGATCAACCAGGGGACACATAATATTTGATGTTAATTCAGGGAAAATTTTTTGCGTTGAATATGGGAAAAATAGTGTAAGAATTCCTGGAAGTATCCTTGACCTTGAAAATCGCTTTATTTTGGATATTATGTCGTCCAATGCGTATTTTTTGAATTATTTTGATTTGTCAGGTTAAATGGGACATCCTGTATAATAACTGGTGTCCTTGAAATATTCTTGAGGGTGACATTTGCGACACATATGACTATTCTTTTCGTACTCAGCGCATCAAAAAACGTGAGTATACCAACTTTTAGGCCAAAATAGCAAAAAAAATTTAACTTTGAAATGGCGATATTCAAGGTCAAGGATGCTACCAGGATTTTTTTCTATTATTTTTCCCGTATTCAGCGCATCAAATTACGTAGGAAAATACTCTCAAACCTTCGCACCAAATTTTTTACATTAAACTTTACCTTGCCGGCGGGGCTGGTCCATATAGGGACCAGCAGCCAGGTTGGGGACTCCATATAAGAAATTCATTGAATTTATTTATAAATTTCACGTCTAATAAGAAGTCGATTTTAACTCAAATTTCCCCGCCGTTAAAAGATTAAAATTTATGAATTATTTTGCATTAAATTGCGCACAATGTCATCTATATCAGAAAATCGAAGTGGAAATCATCACATCTAAATTTTGTAACCATTTCTCAACAGTGAATTGCTAGTACACGATCCTGATAAACATTTTGAATGTTTTTTACGGCAAATGTTGTATTGAAACTCATAAAGCATAACATAACTCATAAAGCATAATATTCCGTAAATGTAACTTTTCTATACTTATTTTTAAATTTTTTTTTTAACAACATAAATTCAATCAAAACACACAAATCTTTCGCCCAAATGTATTTGATCTATGGAAAAAACTATGGAAATGATCTATGGACATTAAATATGTCACTTTTCTAAAGATATACAATATGTACACATGATAATTAATGATATTACTATACAACTCTCCTATTGGAATCGGATGCGAATTTTTGCACTCATCCTATATTCAAATATTAATTTGTTTTTTTTTTAAAATGGATTTGCAATTATATTAAATATCTTACATGTAAAATTTAATTATGTGTTGTTTTTAGAAAGAAAAATTTAATTATACTTTCACAAAGAAAAAATATTTATGTAATATTATTTTAATATTAAACGTTGAAGATATAAATGATTAACATGCTTTCAGTTTTATATCCGATTAAATTTTACTGTATAATTATAGTTTATGATATATATTAATACCATTAATTAAATTAATATTATTCTTCAAACAGTTGGATGCGGAAGATGATGATGATGATGATGATGATAATGATGATAATGATGATGATGATGATTACAATGAGGAAAATTTTGCGGAGACAAGGTTCGAGGAAAAAGATGAAGCATATAATTATTGGCAACTTAAAGTTGACAATACTCGAAAAAGTATTCGAAATGAACAAAAAAATCATGAGCATAGAGATGACGATGAGGTGGACTCTGCAAATCCTTGGCGAAAGACTGGTGGACTTCGTCTAACCAGGAACGAGTATCACCGATTCTGCGATGCTCAATTAGAATGTAAATATCATAAATAATGTTTTAATCTTGCTTTTTATTTTGTTTATTATAATTGTCACATTTACACTCCTTTTTTGTTGTTATCTGTTTTAATCTCTAATATTTCTCTTTTTTTATGCAATGTTTACTTCTACAAGCTATGTATCATAAATATATTATCAACTTTGGAGATGAATTTTTTTTCATTTTGGAATCAGTTTTTTCTAAAAGATTCTAAAAGCCATTTCCTTCGCAACTTTTTTAATGATTAATCTACGAGTTTCCTGTTATATTTTCTTTTTAGCGAAATCACGAATATTATCAGTGATTTAATTACCAATATACTCTAGCATTCTAAAAAAATGAATAATACAGATTTAGTAAAGTTTATTTAATTTTTTTTAAAGGAAAAATGCTTAAAAATTTATTAATGAAATGCTAGTGAAAAAATTTTAATTTTAAGTTTTTTTATTTTAAAAAAAATTGATTTTTTTCCTTGTATTAAATTCATGAGAGAAAATTTATTCTTATTTGTTTTTTTGGTAAAACTGCATAAAAGGGGAGCAGCTTTCGATGACCTTGAGCTTGGCATATATTGTCAAGGTCGTGGCCCCGAGTAAGGTTCCGAAGGTTTTATCCGGCGGACATTGTTCGCAAAAAAGTTATGAACAAAAAAAGTTTCATAAACAAATTTTTTTTTTCGACAACATGTACATTTTTTTTGTGTTGTAAGCGTATAGGCAGGGGGGGCTGCGCCCCCCCGCAGGTGGAGGGGCTTCGCCCCTCCTCCCTGCTCCCCCCTCGAGAAAAAATAGGCAATGACTTTCGATTACATGTCGCTTCATGTTAATAGTATTTACGTGATACGTACCTATTTTTTCTCGAAGGAGGGAGCAGGGAGGAGGGGCGAAGCCCCTCCAACTGCGGGGGGGCGCAGCCCCCCCTGCCTATACGCTTACAACACAAAAAAAATGTACATGTCATATTTAATTAATACTTGAACTATTTAATACATAATACTCATAATTTTAAAGAAAGCATCTATCCGTTCATTGTAATTGTATAATTTTTTAAATAAAAATTCGGAAAGGTAATGTATACAATGGTAATCTCGCGTACCGTATCGTGGAATATTCGATCGCATTTCTCTCCATAACCTTTCGATATTTTGAGTATGAACGCCAGTTTGTGGATCTACAAAGTTTCTTGAATGATTCACAGAAAAATGTCTATTGTTTTCATCATTCAAAACATCGTAGGCACGCCATTTATCTGTATAAATAATACTACCAGGTGCGACAAATTTTCTAATAATTGGTAAAAGAGTTTCAGTACATAACTTTTTTGCGAACAATGTCCGCCGGATAAAACCTTCGGAACCTTACTCGGGGCCACGACCTTGACAATATATGCCAAGCTCAAAGTCATCGGAAGCTGCTCCCCTTTTATGCAGTTTTACCAATATTTTAATTAATCTAATTGTTTTTATATTGAATTAAAAAAATTACTCGGAGAATTATTAATAACATTGTTTCTGTTTTATTAAAGTAATCAAGAATTATCCAAATATGAAAAATAAATTATATATTTTAAAAATTTAGTTTGAAAATATATATTGGAAAATTATCATTAAAAAAACTTATCTTTTTGATTAAATTAATGCGTTTTTTTTAATAAAAAATTTTAAACTTATGGTGAAAAATTAGATTATTGTTTTATAATCTAAAATCTGTCTTGAATCATTTCTAGTCAAATATAATTGATGAAAATTAAATCGCTCATGGAGCAATCCAAAAATATTTAAATTGAAAATTCTTGAGCATTTTATTTTGTTTCTTATTTTATTTTTTAAAATTTTTAATTATCTTCGATTGCAGCTTACGATCTGGCAACGCAATGTCTTTCCCGGAGAGCATCCGCGAGAAGACATGCTGCAAAATGCACTATACCATTAACATCATTCACGGGAACGACGTCCCTGCCACAATCGAGGCCCCAGAGTCGGCAGCACGCTGGCCTCACAGATTTGATGTTGAGTCAAAGTCCAAGTCCCAATATTAGCTTGAATCCCAGTCCAAATTATAGTCCGCAACCACGAACACCAAGACAACCGCGACGGGCACTCACGATTGCACATGAGAATAAGAATGACAAAGCTAATGAGTGGGAGGACAATATTGATAAGGTAAGGAATGCCGCATGTACTGCTCTTATTTTCTTTCTAATAAACTTTGGTTTTTCTTCACTTGGAAATTGGCTATTCCGTCTTTGTATTGATAGCCAGTAGCAAATCTTTATCTTTCGCTAGTTGAATAAGCGAAATGTGAACACAAAGGATATACGATAACATATGCGGTTAGTTTTGACAGAAAAAAATTTCAAAAGTTTTTTCTAGATATACGCATTTAGTGGACGCGCTGATGCAACTTAATAAACTTTGATACACTATCCGTCAATGATTCGAAGGGTCGTGCAGTGGCTCTGATTTATCGGCTCGATCGATCCGCAGGATCGATAAGATAATGATAAAAGGCGCACAACAAGAGACACATTAACAATAATATAAAATAATAAGAAAAACAATAAATAACTGATTCTTTATTTATTCCATCTTTCTTTTTTTTTCTATAATTTAGAGTTGAATTATGGCTGCGGTCCACTTGACGCTACGAATGCTTCGAAGCATTCGATTGACTAATCAGAAGATAGAATTTTACAAATTAACCAATCAAAAAATGCTTCGAAGCATTCGTAGTGCCAAGTGGACCGCAGCCTATATCATGTTATAGGTTTGTACCAATCTTTATATTTATCTGTATAAATATATATTTTGTGATGAAATATATATGTTGTGCTTTGAGTTATGTATTATGATACTTGAATTATGATACTTGATATTATGATACTTATATTATGATTTATGACTTATGACTATATTACGACTGAATGGCGCGAGTTTGCCCACGTTACAATTGACTCACAGCGCTTGAACAGTGGAAAGCCTCTAGCCGACTGCTGTGAGTGGCTGTGGTCAATCGCAATGTGGGCAAACGAGACGCTCCCATTACGACTTGTATTAAGACTTACATTATGACTTACATTATACTTGAATTATATATTTATCCATATAAGTATAATAGATGGAAAGAAATATATAAGAAAACTGAGAAAGATAAATAAATAACGATAATAATAGTTGTATTTCACTGGGCAATTGAGAGCGTAAAAAATAGCGTAATAAATAAATAAGATATTTATTAAAATTAAAACTAAGTTCTTTTTTTTACTGAAAATAAAATTATGCATATTAGAGTGTTTTTTCGTCTAAAAATTTAGTGATTCTGAAAAGATAGTTTAATAGTTCTGAAAAGAATTGTTTAAGTAATGGAATACTGATATCGGATCGTTGATATATCGGACACTTTCATGAATATTCTAGAGACCATATTGCTCCCTAGCGTTCGAAGAATATACACAGAAGAAGATATGCCGACATTTTGATTAGGTCAAGATAATAGTGCTATCCATACTGTACATATAGTAAAAAAATGGTTTATTCAACATCCAGAGATTGAAGTTCTCGATTGGTCATTCAAATCTCCAAATCTCAATTTAATTAAAATCAATTCTCAATTAAATCTCAATTTAATTGAAATGTTTAAGAGTAATTGTGAATTCATGAGAAAACTGGAAAAAAATCTGATTGCACATGTGAGCAATATACAGGAAAGTTGTTCGAAAAGTGTCGGGACCTTTAAATAACTTGTGAACGAGCAGAGATAAGTGAATGAAATTTAAGAGTTCCAAAAAAGCCTTTTTGATACTACAAATACTACAAATAGTATCAAAAAGGCTTTTTTTATGTAACGGGCAACAACCTCTCACCAGATTTTTTATTTAAGCTTTTATGTCTTTTTTAACCGCTTTCACCCTTGCACTCTTGGAAGGGCGGGTCACATAAATTTGGAAAGGTTTTTTTGAGACCTATCATTGGAAAGGTTTTTCTGATACCTTTCAAACGAGCAACCACTTAATCTCTTATGCCATTTAAGATTTTTGAATCAACCTCACTCCTGCACTCCTGGGGGAGAGAGATCGCAAAAGGTCATTAGAAAGGTTTTTCAATCTTTCTAACAAGCTATCACTTGATATTTTATGCGATTTAAGATTTTTTACCTGTGTCTCACCTCCGGGGATGGGGGATTTGTTGTCCCTTATAAAAAAACTCTTTTGATGCCATAAGTACTCTCCAAATTTAATTCAATTATCTCTGCCCATTCAAACGTTATTTAGGGGTTCCGGCACTTTCTAATACCCTGTGTGGGAAGGCTTGAAACGTAAGCCTCAATATTTTGAAAATTTGAGTGATTCGATGGAAAAACGATCACATCAAGCAGTTTTGCGAGAGGGATACTAGACTGATTACTGAATTAGTATCAGTATCTTATTATTTTAATGGTTCTTTTTAGAATTATTAAACGGTTTATTTCAGAATCACTAAATTTTTGGACTAAAAAACATTCTGGTACCCATAACTTAATAGTAGTAGTAGTAGTAGCGAAGTTGCRGGTAGACCTAAGAGAGACCCTTGTGTCTAGAATTTCCTCTATGACTGCTGGTTAACAAGATTAAGCGATTAGTTCCAGCCTAGTGTTCAACACCAGGCTTATAAGACTGCTCACCATCTTTTCAAGTTCGAGAAACATACAACTCTAAAATCTATATTTTTTGCAAGATAGCGTAGGGCAGAGGTACAGAATGTGAAGGCTGTCCTCACTCCTCTTCCCGCACAATCTGCATTTCATTTGCTCATCAAACCCAAGTTTGTACAAATGACTCTAAGGGATACATGGTCTATAAGGAGTCCAATGTCTATCCTCAGTTTATCTCTCTTCATTGCCAACAGATCTTTAGCTCTGTTGGATTGAGGGCAATTCATCAGTTGTTTGGACCAGCGGCAACCCTTGACTTCAGGAGCTCAAGTGACCCCACTCCAGCGAGTTTTTGATGACTTTCCTTCCTGAAGCGAACGGGACGCTGACGACTTACGAAATCAGGTCCTTTTGAGTCTCCAGCTTTATCAACTTGTTCGCAATCTCATTACCGAGAATGCCCTGATGACTGGGTACCCATGTTAGGGTAATTTTGTTTAATTTCCTCAGTTTATTTAAAGCCTGCATGCAGTCCCAAACTACAAATTCCGTAGTGATCTTAATAAGGACCTTTATAGATTTATTGTCCGAACAGATGTAAATACGATTGTTATGTTTCCCTCATTCGATGAGGTTTTCGGTCACCGAAGGATAACTAGCATCTTGGTCTGGAAGACCGTGCTCTTCTATAAGAACGTTCTCTCTATGATTTGTCCTCGATCCATAGATTTCCACACCAAAGTGGTCGTTGACATTTGATCCGTCTGTAAACCAGAGTTCAAGATTCGGATCGGTTAGGAAATCTGGTTTTTTCCAATCGTCTCTGGTTAGTATCGAAGTCTTAAAGGTTTTGATATTTCCTAGAGAGTCTATCCTGCTTCTCTATGAAAGAATACTTCTGAAAGACACTAAGTTTTGTGTAATCAAGTATAGCATTCCTCCATTCACCCTGACGTTTAAGTCTGTTTGCAGTTAGTCTAGCTAAACAGACAATAAGCTAATCCAGAGGTGGAGAACAGAGAATCACTTCTAGCGCCTCTGTTGGAGTGGTTTTGGCCCCTACTGCAGCCCTCAGATAATTGCCTTGTAAGCTCTTGAGCAGGTTCCTAGTTTCTACCTTCTTCACTCAGGGACACCAGATCACTGCTACATACGTTAGTCTTGGTGAAAGTACTATTTTGTACAGCTTTAGGGCAACTCTGAATTTTATTTCCCAGGTTCTTACCCATATTCTTACCCATAGCTCTTCTACAAACCCATATGGAGATGTAAAATTTTCCTCTTTTCCTCGAGGTGTGGTTTCCAACTCCGTTTGGTATCTAGGATGACTTCCAGGTATTTCACTGAGTTAGCGTATGTTAATTCCTTTCCCTGTTTCTATGGCTTCAGATTTGTATTTTCTAGTGAAGATCATAGCTATAGACGAATTAACCATTAGATCTCTGCACTAATTCTGGATAATTCTCAAGGAGTCGTCCATGCGTTCCTTGAGAATGGACAGGAAGGCTTTCTTCTGGCTATGATGGTCACATCATCCGCATAGTTCAAGACTAGGAAACTTGCTTTCCTCAGTTTAACTAGGAGTTCATTCACCACAAGACACTATAGCAAAGAGGAGAGAATCCCTCTGCGGGCATCCGCCTCTCAATTGACCCTGTGTCAAAACTAACAGTTAGATTTCTATTTGTCAGCATATTCTGTATCCAGTCCGCAAACGCCTCAGGGACCTTGCGTTTGATCATATCTTCCTTAATAGATTTATTTGAGGTACTGTCAAAAGCTCTCTCAATATCTATAAAGACTCCAAACGCACAGCCCTTAAGGTGATTCATGCGTGACTCCCAAGTCAAGTAACTGACGTAAAAAATAATTTTTCAAAGTAGTCTAAAATTATTAAGCGTTGATTTAATAATTTTATAATATTTAAAAAATAATCTATGAATTTTAATTCGTCCAAGTTTATAAAATGATATTGTTTATATAACGAATATATACGAAATAACGTGAATATAACGAATAATCAAGAAGTTCGTAATTTGACTAGCCCTGTAGCAGTCGGCCGCGCACTAAACTTCTGTCATCTGCACTACGTAAACAGACTCATAATCTTTATCATTACTCGTTATCTCGTTGCGACTTGCGATGCTGTGGTTTCGGTGATTTGTAAATATTTTATTATGAGCTCAAAAAGCATAACGTCAAAGAAATCAGGGGAATATTGAATATTTTATTGAATTCAAACATTTTCAGTTTCGCGCCGTCTGGCCGAGTATGCGGGTAATATCCGTAACCTCAAAACATTGTGATATTACAGTTAAATATCTTTTTATATTGCTCGTGAACGTATGACCTTCAATACATTATCAGAAAATTAATAATCTCAACTATAAGTTCCTAGTTTTTGGTTGTAATATGTTCATAAATTCAATAAATAGACTGCAACTTCCGGTAAAAAAATTCTCAGCCTGTCATAAGAGTCCATGTGAAAAGTTCATTATTCATTAATTTT
The DNA here is from genome assembly GCA_037157785.1 of Cephalotes varians. Taxonomy (NCBI): domain Eukaryota; kingdom Metazoa; phylum Arthropoda; class Insecta; order Hymenoptera; family Formicidae; genus Cephalotes; species Cephalotes varians. Next base: position 144,241 of record JANQDE010000139.1, read on the forward strand.
TTTCTCGCATTTTTGTTCGTCAATCTCATCTGAATGTTGAATGAGGATGTACTGTAACTCTATCAACGATTCCTCAAATTTTTATTTGATTCTGTTCATAATCATTTGACGTATGAATCACCTTAACTCCAAGCTGCGTCTCCATTCCGCTCACAAAGTGATGTAGGATAGTGTCTGTCGATTTATCTTCCTTACAGGCGTATTGAGATGAAGTTAACGGCTTTAAAAGCAAGGGGCCACTCTTTAAGAACCAGTAAAAAAAATTGTCAATTGCCAGTCTCTCAGAGGTTTTTAAGATGAAGGACGTTAGGCTGACAGGTCTAAAATATACGACCGTTTCTTCTTGGTTTGGGTAAGAAGACCACTTTCCCGCTCTAAACTTGGGGAATGTGTTTAAGAGCAATACTGGCCCTTAAGTCTCTTATCAGGGGACCCAATAAAACTTCAGGGGACCCAGTAAAATTTCAGTCTCTCCTTGAGTAGAACGGAAAAAATCAGCAGGTAACTGAGGTGGTATATAAAATAAATTGCAATGATTGTGATAAAGTATATATAGGACAAACGAAAAGACATTTAGTAACAAGAATTAAAGAACACAGGAATAACAAAGAATCAGTCAGGTAATTTCTCCGTAGTAACTGATCACAGATTATCATTTAATGATAATTTTGATTGGGATAATCCCAATATTTTACATAAAGAGAAAAATAGAAAAAAGAGAGAAATAGCGGCAATGTTCTTTATAAAGAAATTTAATAACACTATCAACTTACAAAAGGACACGGAAAATTTAAATCCAATTTATGACAAAATAATATTATCATAATAACCTTCGTGACTAATATGTTTTTTAAAGTTAACTAAAAAAGCAATTGTTCATCTCAGTTATCTGTTGAACGTTGTCGAGATTGGACGTGCTATTAAACACGGATAAATCACAGACAATATGCGGCGGTAACCAGTATCTCATCTGGTATGTAATATATTATGTGATTGCGAAAAAATTTTGAATTTGTCTTGTAACTCATTGTTTGGTTTTTTATTTGAACGTTATGTATGTCATTATAGATACACTTGATAAGGACCGGAAAACGTCTGGTCGAAACATTGTTGTATTAATTTCAAAATAAAGTGCCAGAAACTGTCAATTAATTTTAGTACGAGTTATTTAATCGCTAGCAAGAAAAATTATTACCTTTGATTAAGTACAATATCATAAAAATATTCATTTTATCTTCAAGAGTATAATTAATAGAGTGTAAGTGTACTTTAGTTTAGTTTTTACAGATTATTGTGTCGGTGGTATGTGTGTTGTATATGTAGTTTATATGAGTCACAGTGGAGAAGGGATACAGAGAGGAAGTAAGATATGGTTAATCTATTTCGCGAATAATGGCCGTCGAGGGAGGGAAAAGATTATAAAAGAAACGGACAGGAACATCGTATGGAAAAGGGGAAATGGGAAGAAAGACGGAAATTATGAAGTCTGGATTTTGACCCGAGATAGTTGATCTGATTTCGAACAGATCGAAATTGTCGGGCCCGATGGAGTAAGAGCCGGGAGGAAGGGGAGTGGTGCGCTGCGGAAATTGTAGGATCAGGTTATCTAATGATTGGTCAGAATCGTAATAGTAATGTCTAGGTTGAGGAGGAGGGATGGGAACTTCATCGATGAACACCACGCTTGAAGTCGTGGAATTCGCGGGGGAGGTTGGGCGAGGTAGCTCTTCAGGAGAGGAGATTGGAGAGTAAGAGGGGAGGGAGAGAAGGAACGAATAGAAGGAGGAGGAGAGTCTAGGAAAATCTTGGATGTTAATGCGGAATGAGGGGAATCGGGTTCTACTAAAGGGAGTGTAGGGGAACGTGGAGGTAAAAGAACTTAAGGAAGGAGAAGGTAATTGAGGAGGAGGAGGAGATGGCACGCTTATGTTAGAACTATTAGCCTGATTACTATCATTTTGCGGCGCTAGTCACGGAGGTTCTCGGCATAAATCTCGTCCAGGAACCGCGCGAGCCTGCGTCCCCGACGCCGGAAACGTTTTGCTGCCTGTCGGCTGCGGGTCGGATTCGGCAATGGTCGGTCGCTCACTAGGGATAAGCACGCGAATTGAAATATCTGCTTGAAATATCTGCTCTCTTTAGGAAAGAGTGAAGAGAAAGGAAAAGAGGTGATTTATGATTGTGAGTCTACTAGGTATTATCAAAGGAGGAAAGTAGGGTGGATGAGTGGAAAAAAGAATAAGAAATCTGCTATATTGGTTAACCCCTTGAAATTGAAAATAAGTTTAAGTTCATTAGATATTATTCATGAAATTTGGGACAGAATGAGAATACAGGATCGAGTTCAACAGCAAAGCTAGTGATCTCAAAGGGTAGGATCGAGGTTCGCCGAATTGGTGATCCTCTGTTTTACGGATTAATGTTAAATCAAATTCATCGAATATTATCGATGAACTTTGAGGAAATGAGAATAAGGAGCGAGTTCAGCAGCAGAGCTAGTGAACTCAAAGGGAAGATGGAAAGGATAATTAATGATAATTAATAATTGAAACAGAAAGCAAGAAAACGAAAAAGAAAAAGATCCGTGAATTGAGACTGTTGCAGAATTCGAAAGGTATATATATATATATATATATATATAAAAGAAGGAATCCGCGATTTAAATAACAAATACAGGGTGGACCATCTAAAGTGATCCAGTCAAATATCTCGAAAACTAGTAGGGATAGGGAAAAATGTTTCGTATGAAAAGTTTAGGGTT
>JANQDE010000139.1:147881-173899 GCA_037157785.1 Cephalotes varians
CCAGCTTTCTCATCCCATGGTGAAAAACTAGGGGTTCCATTTAAAAAAACCATCGTGACCCCTGAATGACCTTCAAAATGACCTTCCAAGGATTTTTCAAGGTCAGTACCATACTTCCCCTTGTAACCCTAAACTTTTCATACGAAWCATTTTTCCCTATCCCTACTAGTTTTCGAGATATTTGACTGGATCACTTCAGATGGTCCACCCTGTATATGTATACATATGGGATGACTTACTAGTTGATACAGCAGTTGAAGAGCTGTTGACTAGTTGATACAGCAGTTAGTTGTAGGCGAGGTTCGAGATGGTCGGACTCGAAGATCCTTTGATCGTTCGCAGAGTGATCAGTTGTTTTGGAAAGCCTCGTGGAACAGTTGAACAGTCTGGCACTTTCCGCTTACACTCACGAGCCCAGACAAGTCGAAAGTACACATTCGGACACGCAAATCACTAGTGAACTTAGATGAGTAAGTCGTGGAAGGACTCAGAAAGAACGAGAGCGAATCTTACGATGTCGCGGCTTATATAGGAATCCTTTCGTTCCTGTGGGGTGTGCCATATCGGTCGGTTAGGATTTTAGTTGATGAGCTCTTCTTTTGGGCATACACTTTTTAATTTCTCAGACTTTGATTGAGAAGTTTGTTATGGAGTCGGCTCCACTCACAGTCCAGGGTTTGGTTTTACTATTGCCTATTGGCAAAGTAGGTTGGAAATTGTTTACCCTGTCTGTTTTCTGCTTTAGGATTGATCAAAATTTGAAAGGCGTTGTCGAGGAAAGGGGGATGATTAGTAAGTGGGAGTTAGTTAGGATTTGTTATCTTTGTGTCATGCGTAGGTCTTTCTTATAGCTCCTTGTTTATAGCTCCTTAGAGTTATTGAACGCAAGAAGATCCCATCGTCGCTGATCATGAGTGCGGTGTCGGACAAAAACTCAGTTTTCGGTCTTATCTTTTCGTTTTATGATTTTTAGGCGCCTGCAACAGCTTATCTCGATATGCATTCTATATTAAGTAACACCCTTAGTCACTTGTAATTATTGGTTGCAGCGTTCATATCACTGTTTACTTTTTCTAGAGGAAGAATATCCTGTGAAATTTGTTTTGATTTTCTAGAGACCACAGGCTCTGAATTTTAGTTTTTATTGCTTCCCAAACAACGCACCTCTCAATTGATATTTTTCTTAGGCGAGTTTTATGAGTTCTTGAGAAAAATGAGTCCATCACTCGAAAAGGGCTTGAGAATTGTAAGCAAATGAATCCCATTCGATTCTCTCGCGTATGTTCAAGAATCATGACGACGACCAGATCTCTTTGAAAGAAAAGTATCATGGAGTCCACAGAACGTAACAGTATGAAATGTCCGATTTTGTTTGGTTCTTTATATCTCAAACAAAAGCAGTACAATTAATTAAGATATGCGCCTATCAAAACAGTGCTATCTTAATAGTAGCTTGTTTATAACGGCAGCGAAGAAGCTTGAAAAGCGCAATAATCACAAAAGACGTTTTCCACAACTTGTTAAGAATTGAATATTTTTCTTTGCAATGAATGGTCCAATGCCTGGTAGATGTGATAATCAGTTTGTGCAAAGTCTGATGATGGAAAATAGAGTTTCCAAATCTAGCTCCTATAGTTTATGCAGCGTGTGTTTGTGCGATATATCGAGTGTTGTCTTACAAGAGGATTGGCCTGTCTCTATTAACCAATCTCGGCTGTTTAATCGCAAATTCCCTCATCGTTTTGTCTAATTTGTTGCATTAATAAACATCCGCTGTAATCGATTGGCTAGATTTCATGAAGCTATAGTGGATAATATCAGCGCTAGATCACCAAACAGATACTATTAGCTTTTTTTGATATTCGGTTTTAAATGGAATTTCGGCATTTTAGCTTTATCCTATTGTGCCGAATGCTTACAATTGTAAAAAAAAATCCATTTTTTATCACACGATACGATGTAGAAATGGTTTATCACTATCAGTGAAGCATCTAGATAAGATATATACCATGCAGAAATTGTTTATCAGACGGAACATTTCAAAAATTTTAATTTTTAATAAAGATTTATAAATAAAAATATGAATTGTTTCTATATTTTAAACTGTTTTGCTTTTAAAAGCAATATATCATAAAATTATATAGAAACGACTTATAATTTTATGTTTTATTTAGTAAATTAAAATGATATCATCTTTGTCTTATCTGAGATGTGTTTACGTATAATTTATCTTATCTTCATTTAGGTAATTTTGACTTATCTAAGCGGAACATTATGTTTCTATGTCACATGACATAGAAACATAAAAGATATAGGCCGATATTTATAGTTCGTCCTTATTTGAAGATTGTCTTAAATAATGTTATAAGATGCTAATACGGCTTTGTAATTGGTTTATGATATTTTAAGACAGTCTTAAATATAAAAACCAACTATAATCGGTTCCACAGTTATATATAGATACACTTAAATGTGTTTTTTATCACACAATTTAATCACATTTTTCAGAAAGCGACACTAGGAGACATGCTATTGGACGAAAGGCTGTCACTAACATTGGATGAGATTGTGCACATTCGTAGCGTGCTTACAAAAGCTGAGTTAGAGTCCCTCCCTGTAGAAGGACGTGTAAAAGAAGACGTAGAAAAAAGACGTGTTTGTTTTCTTTGTCTGAAAACGCGTTTTGGTCTGTTAGGTCCTTGGGGTCAGCGTTGTCGCTTATGCAAGAGGACTGTTTGCATGAAATGTTACTCGAAAGTTAGTATACAATTTTTTGTATTGTTAAATTATAATAAATTTCTAACTAAACTACAAGAATTAATGCAATTAATTACACAAACTTGTGCAATAATTATTGCACAAATTTGAATTCTAGTTATAAGTTAAATAATAAATTAAAAAACATGATATGAATGGCTCCGAGAAATAAATTCAAGTTGAGAAGCAGAAGCCTGTTTGAGCCTGCTTCTCAATCTAGTTATAAGAGTTATAAGAAATATACAATTAGCAAAAAAAGAAAAACCATCGAAATATTTATCATTTTCGAAATATAAATTTTATTTTAATTAATATTTAACAATTAATTCAATTTAATTAAACTATTAAATTTATATAATTAAATTTGAACTATTTATTATTAATTATTAATATGATTTCAAGCTTCTGGCAAGTTATTGCATATTTGATGTTTAACATAGACTTATAAAAAACAATGTTATGTAAATTTTTGTTATGCACTATATGAATTAAATTTGATTTGATTAAATTTAAATTATTAAATCGAATTATTTTTCTTGATGTTTTAATTGTTTTAATTATTTTGAACATTATGTAAATGGACAATGATGTTTGACATTCCCAGATGCGGATACCAACGGAGCAGTTTGCCCGAGTGCCGGTTGTGTTACTCTCTCCTGGATTGCTACTTTCGCCTACGGAAACTGAGAATAGTGGCAGCAAGAATTCTTGGCTAAGAAATACAGGAGCAGTCGGCTCGGCACCGGCTTCTCCCGCATCCAGACGAAAAGATTCTGCGTTGCGTTGTGGCACACCTGCCTCAACGCCAACGATGACACCTATCTCCACATTAACACCCACGTCGACACCACCTTCTCACGCGCGTCGAGAGATGGAAATTCAAGGACTAGAGAAGAGGTCAGGACAATAATATATTTGCATGACAACCAATATAAAACATTTGAATTTTTGAATTAAGGAGTATAAGGTACTCATACTAATACTGAAAATCTATATTATTGTCTCTAGATAAATATTATTTGAAATAACTCCTAAACCATAGAAGATACGAAAAAATCGTAAAGACATTTCTGTTATTATTCTTTATGTAAAATCTAATAATAATACAAGAAAAAAATTTTTTTAAGACTTGATGAAGATGATATAAAAAATATTTTACTTTTTAAATGCAACTCTATATTTTTTTTCGGTATCATGAAAGTATAAAGAACGACGAATTCAATGGTCTTTGAAATAACCTTGAAACAACCCATAAAGAACAGAAAAATGATCGTTATATTTTTCTGTAACGATAAATGGTATTAACACACAAGACAATGATATGTTTTGTTTACTCTCTTGTATCGTATTCACATATCATACATTAGTGACTTCTCTCATTTACTATGTTATTGTATTATTGAGTATCGTAAGTAAGTAAAAAGAATGAAGTCGCCAAACGAGTATGTCGATGCGCGATTCTAATTCTTGGACGATATCTTAACGATATTTATGCAGCCACAAGAATGTATGCTGAACCATATCCAGATCGATATACATTCTCCGCAAGAACTATTGAACGACTCGTTTTCAGAACGTGTGAAACTGGAAGTTTCCATAGGAAATTACAATGGCAAAATCGTCAGATTAGTGACAAAAATGAGATACAGCAAGCATTGGTGCAACAGTAACAGCCAAATTTCACATTAGCATAAAATAGATAGTGAGAGATACAGGAGTACAACATCGATGTACAATATATAAAATTTTGCGATTACATCAATTTCATCCTTATGTAAATTTATTACATGCATAGTAAAAAACTTTAATAATAGAATATTGAATAATAGATTCTACAGATGGTTAGAAGAAAAGATTGCGGAAGATCAACTGTTTTTTTAATAAGATTTTCAGTGATGAAATTATTTTTTAAAGCGACGATGATGTTAACCATAACATGCATTACTAAGTCTGAAAATAATCCACATTGGACGAGACAATCATCAAGATCATTATAGATCATCAAGTTTGGGGTCTTAATGTCTGGTATGGAATTCTAGACAACAATCGGGCCATACTTTTTTGATGGTCAAATGCAGAAATGTACATCACATTTCTTCAAAACAAGTTATTAATTCTTTTAGAAGAAATAAATTTGCTATACGTCAAAATGGATGGTTCCAACACGATGGTTTCACCACATTATGCGTCAATAACAAGGAATCTATTAAATTATATGTTTCCAAATCGATAGACATGATGAACTAGTAAATTAATTGACGAAGTCATCAGATTTAACAATATTAGATTATTTTTTGTGGGATTACATAAAAGATATCGTTTATCAAACTGCACTTACGATTCTGAAAGACATGAAAAGGCGAATCATCGATGTGCTAACATACCAAAAGAAATGATTATTTTTACAATCAATTAATCATTTATTCCGCAACAATGTTTAAGAGCAAGAGGTGAAAATTTTGAATATATCTTGTAAATAAAATGAATAAATAAACAATAAGTTACAACAACAATTATTAATAAAAATAAATAAAGTACAATAAAAATCTTAATTTTCTTCTTCTTTGTTTCAATTATTTTCCTATACTTGTAATTTTCTGGATTGTTTCAAAGTCACTTCAAATAGACTTAAATTCGTTTTTCTCTGTGCTTTCGTAAAAAAAAAATAGTGTTGCATTTAAAAAAACATAAGATTTATTTTATTTCATTTTAAAAAATTCTTTAAAAAATGTTTTCTTGCATTATTTGATTCTACATAAAGAATAATGGAAGTGTTTTTACGATTTTTTCGTACTTCCTATGATTTAGGAGTTATTTCAAATGGCACTTATTTAGAGACATCTTGTATAGTTCACATCATATATCAGATTTTCAGCACATTTCGGAAATTCAAAAAAACGTTCAACATATAAGCCATGTTATGAAGCAGGTAAAAGTAAGGCACGTGCTAATTTCGTGAAAAAAGCAAAATAAAGATTTGTATATATTCACAATCGTTCAATAATTATATTTTCCTTTTCTACAAATAAACAAATTTTGTTTCCTTAACTTAAAACAGTTTTTGATTAGTACATGTTATGGAGTGTTCTTTAAGAAGATTAAAACAATGAGCAGTTGTCGATCTCTTAATTGTGGAAGAAATCCTTAGTAAAAAATTATTTATGATCAAAAATTATTTATGATTAGGGTACTATAGTACGATAACAATATTATTGAATCATTATCCAATCGATATCTTTGAATTAACACTCACTAGCCGTCGCTAAATCTGCTATATTTTCTACCTATTTATTGGAATGAAAAATCTAATACCGGCTCTGCTTGAGTTATTGTGCAAGAATATATATGCTTATTTCTAAATCTCTACAACTTTTAAAGAATAAAAATTTATTTTTTAAAAAAGTAAAATTTTTATACATTCAAATAGAATAAATTAACAAATTTTTTAAATATTTGTGTAGAGTGTGATAGCGCCGTATGATATGAAATAGTCACCCTTGTGTAACAAAACATTACAAAATTTATAGACGAAACTATTCTACTTCTTATTTCTTTAGATGTACATACTTTACATTGTCTTTGGGGTTCTTACTTTCACTATTAGTTACTATTTTTATAAGTTTATGTTTTGTTAAATTTGAAAGTCTCCAAATAATTGACAGAGCAATCTGTCCAAACAAAACTCTTCATCTCCTTACTTTAATTCATTGTAAAAAGGGATAATTTCAAAATATTTTAAGCATATGGAAAGCTTATGATACGATCAATAACAAGTGATTAATAACATAAGTGATACTAACTTAATTCAATCGATAAGCGCTGGTATCGAAAAACCGATTAATAGGTTTCCAGTCAGTTAACACTGACATTAAAAAGCCGTTCAGACAATACAAAGTCCAAAATCGAAACATAAGATGTCTTAAAGACATCTAAAAAATGTCTTAAAGACATATTTGCGAGAGACGTTTTTAAGACGTCTTATGTCCCAATTTTTTATTTTATGTTGTCTGGGCGATTAATAGACTCCCGGTCGGTAAAGTGTTAATAAGTTTTGTAATTACGACTTTGATTACGCCAAAATTGTGCAAGCGTTGGTTTTTTTATATTTGAGAAACTGAATAACTTGTTTTTTTTTTAAAGATCTTCAATTTCAACTATGAATAAGAAATATTATGATCATTTTTGATCAATTCATCTTAATGTTAAATAGTGATAAAAAATGACTCTAAAAAATATAATCCCAATGATTTTGAGCTTGACATATTGCTAAGATCATGATTCTAACAGTATTAAAAGTACAGTTTTAACCATCAATCATTGTATATAAAAAGTCAATTTTTCAAAGTTAATTTTTGATAAACGAGCTAACTAAAGTGAAGCATTTGTATCATAAATACATAATTTAAGTTTTACTCTGAAATCGTGAATTCTACATTTTTTGCTTAATAAAATGACTATACATAGGTTGTGGAATATTAATTTCAAATTAGGAATAGAATTGGGGTTAAATTAAGTGGTTTTGGAATAATAAAAGTGCGGAAAAAGGAGAATGCTTCATCCTAAGCATTTATTTTATAATAAATATACAAACAATAATTTAGCGCTTAAAATATAGTTAAAAAAAAAAAAAATTTGAACGAAACTAATCATTTCCCGTAGTTTTTTGAATACTGAATACGAAATAAAATTGCTCGTCACAAAATCACTTCACAATTTTGAGAAATTTGCAATTAAAGTTATAAAATAGCATAAAAAGGCTATTTTCAAAAAGATACTCTGTCATTAGATTATAATATAATTACGACATGTGTTTTTTTTTTAGTTTTGACATCCGTTATATTGAATTCATTTGACATCGGATTTGTATTTAGCTATCTAAAACAATTTGAGTTTAAATAAACATAATTGAAAGCCGTTTGATAAATTGTCACTAATTCAGTTTTTTCGCAATAGATCCCATATTTAATTATAGGAAATTATAGGAACACTTTTAGAGCTAAGTCGGTTGATATCGATAGGCAATAATTATGAAAATAGTGGAACAATCGTGATATAGCATAGCTAAGCTAGGATTGTTAGGAGTGAGAACAAAGGATCCCGAGTCAGCTTCATTAATTTTTCTGTCGCTTACATAACTACAAATATCGTATTAATCATAGCCAATACAAAAGATTTCTTTTGAGAGTAAAAATCCTAATAACATTGTTAGTCCAAACAATATAGTTTGCAACATATTTTGATTGCAATAAAACTTCTCTATCATGTCACACATCGTAATTATAATATGACAAAATGTATATTAGATTCACAGGAAAGTCGAAATAATGTACATACTTATTATCTAATATATTTTAACGAAAAACGAAATAGATTACGTATTCCCAATTAGAAAGAGCGAGCTGTATGTCAAATCATAATTTGGCGATAGCTTTTGAAGACTATGCGAGTATTCTAATGGAATTACAATTTTTGCCTTAATTTAAAAATAAATAGATACATTATAGTCTCTGCTTTATGGACATAAACTGCAGTATACGCTACATATACATTTTTATATGTCTATTTGAGAATCCAGGATTTGAATTCCTGTTCAGGCGCCAAAACAACCTTCTTTTTAATGGCGCGATAGCTCATTGGATTGCTAGGAATCGAAAAGGATTTGAATACACGTTTCTTACAATTCAGCTGTAAGGCGACGGAAGAAGTTACGGAGTTGATGGGATTCGAACTCAAAAAGAATTCTTCATTCTCCTTCCTAATAGGCTTGCCACTTAATCTGTATAACTACTTTCGTAGTTATTTTGAATGCTTCATATTTTCTTATAATTTTACATTTTGGCGGTTTCCAGTGACGTCAACTTGTTTTGTTGATCGGTGCTCCTACGTCGCGCGGAATGTTCAGTCTGATACAAGTCGGTGCAGGATTCCGGCGAATGAGACGCCGATTGGCGACAATTGACCGCTGGTCATCTACGGCGCATATGTGTTCGAAACTGTAATAGTTACTGATTTTTCAATGCATTTTTTGTCTCATGATCATTCGAGCAGCATCCAGCGGATGGTGGTCAGGAAAAATCGTCAGATACATTCTCAAGATTGTTACAATATTATAATATGATAATGATTCTCATAGTCCGATTTTGTGCTTTTGAAATTTATTCAACTATTTCTCTCATATCACTTAACAGTGTCGCACATTACTCAAAATGATTATCTTATATACAATCTTATACAGGGTGAATCATAATGATTGTTCCATGAGAGATGAGTTATCGACTGCAACTGTAATCCATTAATAGTTTCATAGATGACAGCTGCTTGAGTCGACCGTGCGTACTGAATGCCCGAGTGTGATGTACAGTCAAGTTCTAAAGTATGAATTAAATGGCGTATATCATTTTATAGAAGCTATGTATGCTTAATTAATATATTTAACAATAATCAATTAATCTTAGAAGGGCTAATAAGAGCAATGCCGCAGTTAACAGAGCGTAATGCAATTAATGTAATTTATTACCTATATTTACAGACGTTTCGGCTTTCTTTTAAGGGGATGCTGGACAGACGGCCGAACTTGAACGATGTTGATAATACAGACATATCTAATTCAGAACTAAAAATGAAATGACAAGGATAACACGATTGTCGATAATGAAAGTGACAAGGACAATACGCTTTGTATTGCACTACTAAAAAAACTCTGTATTAAAAAACTTTATATTAAAAAACTCTACATTAAAAAAATATAACTTTGAATTTATTGGTATATAAGATCTGAAAATTTCGCTAACTCGTCATAAAATTGCTACATATCTTATCGCTGAATATCACTATGATTCCCTTAGAAAGCTATGTATGAATGCTAACGCTTTCACCTTCCAAAGCAGTTTTGAAAATAGTTTTGTGGAATGGTCTTCAGAGTTAGCGTTGTATTATACTTGTCATCGATCAAAATGTATTTCTTTCAATGGTTCCTTTATCTTTGGAAACACAAAAGAATCACATGGGATCAGGATCCGGTGAGTGGGAAGGGAGTTCAACACAGTTATTTGTTTTTTAGCTAAAATTTTTCTCACAGTGCCGTGTGCATTATCACGAAGCAAGAGTTGCCGACAAAAAGTTCGTGTTGTTTTGATTTAACTTTTTCATATAGCTTTTTCAGCATTTTTAAATAGTTTGGTTAATTATGTGATACCCATTTGATACGAATTCATAGTGATAAATTTCTTTAATATCAAAAAAATTGCATTAACCATTGATTTGGACTGAAAAAAACTTTTTTAAGCATAATGAATTGGCAGTTTTTTACTGTGCATTTTGTCGCTTCGTTTTGTATTTGTTGAGAAAATTGTGAAATGTTTGTTAGTTATTCAAACTCTGATATTGGATCTGAGCACAAAGATTGTAACTGTTTCCTGTAGTTGTAAGTCACCAAGATGTAAATGCATGCTGTATTAATTGTATTGCGTCAAACTTTTGTAATTATAGGTGACTTTTGTTGAGATTGAGGATTCCACATCGTTAACGATAAATAATATAATTACATTATATATCTAGCTATTTCAAATATTTTAATACTTTAAATATGAATTGTGAATGTTTAACAAAATATCTCGAAATGGAAAAAACATAACTTTGTATTTTTATGTAACTAATACATTAAATTCTTTGTACATTAATCAAATCAGTCTTTATATTTTATATGTATACACAATTTTTAATTTTTTATTCTGATTTTATGTATATAATTTTGTATATTATTAGCAGTAATTTTTATTTATTTGTAATTTTGTTATGTAGTAATAAGATTGATCAATTATCCGTCAGCAAAGTAGAATTTTGCACTTTTCGTTCTGGGACTCAAATCTAATGCAAATTTTTATATTATTCCAGAGATAGGCGTTACAATAGAAAATATCGATATATATCATGAATAAAAATTCGACACATCAAAAATAGGTTATATCAATACTAATGATATTGTTAATATATTTTTGTTATTGACTATTTTAATTATACATATGTATATACAGTATGTAACAAAAATAAGTAAACAGTTTACGTAACGGAAAAATTAAAATATAAAAGAAATAATAAACGATGTATATGGCTCCGAGAATAAATTCAATAAATGAAGAAAAATTGTCAATGAGAAACTCAGCAAGTGCGTAGAAATGTTGATTGAGTAATAACAAACTTTTTTACTTGTTGAACTTGATGGTGTATCGTACAAACATTTCGACTCCAAATTTTGAGTCCTCTTCAGTGTCAAAATTACAAAATAAAATATCAATCCAAATCAATCTCTCCTTCACGATCAAGTGATTAAGATGTAAATTAGAGGAGAAGGGTCAAGAGGAGAAAATTCAGTTAAAAAAGTCAAGAAATGAGTCCAAAATTTAAAACTGCTATGAATAGATAAAAAATAAATAAAATAAAAATAAAAAATAAAAAATAGAATAAATAAAAAAAATAAATAGAAAAATAAAATAAATAAAAAAGAAAATCGAAGATAAAAATATGGACATAAAAAGATAAAAGAAATTAATAAAAAAGTTAATGATATTAAATTTACAATGTAAGGAAGAGGATAACATTCATGTGGAATCTATCGACATTTCGAGGATGAAGTATTTCGATTTAAGAAGCAGGAACATAAATGTTAAATACACGACACACAGTGTTTAAAGTAATAATATTTTTTTATATTATCTATATTATATTCATCTATATTAAATTCATAGAGGCTAGCAATCATTTCGATGGTTATGTTATTATATTATTAAAATATATTTTTTATTTGTTAATACTTGTGACATTCGTGTACTTTTTTAAGATTATCAAAAACTGACTGAAAAAGAAGCAATCAACAAGAAGAGAAGAATATATAATAATTTCGAGATTATATAACAATTACAGAATAAAATAAAATTTTAATGATTTTATACTTATTATATTTGTTAAATATACAGTTACATGTTAAATATTACATATATATTATAGTATTACATAAACAAAATGCTCTATATTTCTCTTGTTAGAGCTCTAACATAGCATACTAGTAAACGGTACATGCATCTATTCGCGAACCGTTGCAAGTATCTATATATAATATCATTTTTGATGGCTTCTAAAGCTACTTTTTACTAATTTAGGAATTTAGTTTTTTTTTTTAATGTGAAAATGCTCACTATTTAACCTTTTGAGAAAACTTGTGAAACTGTAACATCAAAAACAGCATTACACAGTATGTATATGACAGTTTTATTACGTTTTGATTATTATTTTATGTTGAGTTTATTAAAGATTATAATATTGGACATTTATTTACTAACGATATAAAAATCAAAGAATATAATATGTAAGAAGAAAAAAAATACAAATAAATATCATATATTTTGTTACATCATTTATATATTTTTTATAACCTTAAATTGCAATATGGTGAAGAGAATTCATTAAAAAAAATTCAAATACCACATATATTTTCAGCGCCGTGCAATTTTCAGGTGGAATTTACGTTATATCAGTAATCTCATCCACGGAAATTCAACTATCATGAGCGGATCCACTTGAAAATCCATGTGGATTCTATGTTGCTTATCTACGTAGCAGCGACGTGGATTTTATCGACTGATTTGTCGGAAACGTATTTTGGATGTAGATGAAAAAAGGGTCGATGACGAAATTATTCATTATTCTTTATCTATTTGATCATTAGTAATTTTTAGACGTTCCGATTTTGGTGCAGCTGAAACTCATTTATCATTATAAGCAGCAACTATCTTAAAAATGGATGTTTTATTAAAAAATCTAACAATTTCTCGATATGTAGTTTCATTTTTTAATAATTATTTTTCTCTTCTCGTTGATTAATTGCTTCTTTTCAATCATTTTTTTTAATCTTAAAAAAGTACACGAATGTCACAAGTATCAACAAATTTAAAAAATATTTTAATAATATAGTAATATAATATCGAAATGATTGCTAATCTCTATGAATTTAACATAGATGAATATAACATAGATAATATAAAAATATATTTCAATTACAGAATGTAAAACTCAAGATGTTTACTGCTTTTGTAATTTCTGTAGGTACCGTGTTCTAATGAATCCGATATAACAGTGTTAATATACGGCAAGGTGGTGGTGTTCTCTTCTTGCTATATATTATGAATTAGTGGGACCATTCTAAGACAGGTGCCGAACGAGGCGGAGATAACCGCGCTTAAAGAGCTTGTCCATCTCGTCCAGCAGGCAGATCAGCCTATACGCGGATGGAGAATCCGGTATTCTTCTCCTTCCAAAAGAGTACCAACTTGGTTCTCTTTCAATTGGAGGGGAAAAGGCTGGAATTGAGACAGTCTGTGAACAATTACCTCTCCTTATGCGATCAAGACCTATATCCATCCAAAAGTCCCATCGGGCTCGGGGACAGTGGACTTACCTTCCAAGCTTCGAGGCGAAGACCATTTTACTGGTGACAATTTGAACACTTTGACCCCCTGGAAAGGGACATATCTTTCTCTTATTGAGAACAAGATTCTTCCACTCTTGATTGAAGAGCAATAATATAATTGACAATAATATATGATAATTAGAATTTAGACAATAACTTTCCACTTTTGAAGTATTATGTTGATATATTTGTTTTAATAGTAAGCCTATTCCACTAAAAATAACGAAGATAATTAAATATCGGCAAAGTCGACTCGGTAAAGCAAAATTCTATATCATAAAATATTGTAAAGACGAACGAGGAATCTGAAAAAAACAAAAATAAGCGATTTGCATAAAAATATTAATTTGATCTTCTGAATTTTAGTGTGATTTTATTAAAAATTATATAGAAATTATATAAAGATTATATAGAGATTTCATAGAGATTAAAAAAAAACTAATTGCATCAGCAAAAATAATGATATATCGTTCAAAGAAGAACATTTTTCTGTTTTCTGAATTTTGGAGACATAGAAATATAAATGAGTAGCAAAAATGACATCTTCCTATAGCTTGTTAAAGAATTGTATATATCTTTACTCGTTACTCATTTTTCAGATGAAATCAGTAACGGGATTATAATGTTATAATAATAAAGAAGAAACTTTATAAGCACATTATTATACTTTGCTTTATTACAATACCATTTTAGTACACTTAACTCTAGCACATGGTACTATTAATTGTAGTTATCATTATTTCACAAGTATTTTCCATCTTTATAATATAGATTTTTAAAAACAATTACAAAAAACTTTGGCTGATAGGAATCAGCGCTGAAGGTGGGGCGCATAAATAAAAACTTACAAATTTTAATACTGTATTATACAGTTTTAATATGTAGGAACGTTTTAGCCATCTTCAACCCGTACAATTGAGAATAAACAGTGGATTGGAGCATAGAATTAAGCTATGGTTAGAGTCAGTCTCTCCAATCATGGATGTCCAAAATAAATCAATATCTCAGCATAAAATAACAATATGTATCTTCCCACATCATACAAAGAAAAATGCAATAAATAATAGTAATAAATAAGATAAAAATCGTGAAAAGTAAAAGAATTAAAATAGTACATTATCAAGAACAAAAAGAATAAATAAGGTATAAAAGAAAACTGTATCCAAGCGCGTCACAATGTAAAAAGGATCTTTAAATCTCGCGTTTTTATTAGACAATATAGATGCATACTCTTATTATGCATTGATTTGCAATTGTTTTATCTTCTTCGCTGTTTCTCAATGGTTTGTTGCCAGTAAAACGTTAAAGATCTTGCGAGATTGTAGAGTTTTAGGAATCCATATTGTAAAAACAAAATAATGCTATTAGCTAGTGTTACGTGTTACGATAATGCTACGTTTGAGAATGCTATGTATAAAAGTACTGTATACTATATATAGTGCTAAGTATACTAGTGTTTATTAATAGAGAAAACTATAAGTATAGTGTACTTGTGAATATTATTTCTTTTTCTATTTTAGTATAATTTTGCCACTAAATTCACTTAAAAAATAAATAATAGTTACGTCTTTTGACGAGATGTGAGAAGAAATTTTTTTTGCATCCATTTATATTATAATAAAATCATCTATCTTCTATGTGATTATCCTGTGTTGTAAAAAAATATGTACTTCATAGACATTACAATATTATATATTCTAATGAGTAATCAAAATATGTGGCCAAAGAGAAATCTAATTAAGGGAATTAAAATTAATTTATCAGGAAAATTGTAATTCGAGTTTTCTCTTATGTTAATAATATACTTTCAGTAAAAGCTCTTACAGTATGCAATTTCTAATCAAAAGTAGCAAAAAATTTTAAGACATTTTATGAAGGAAAATTTGTAAAGAAATACCTCATTGCAGCAATTCGTTTGGAAATTCATTGATTCTTGGAGAAACTGGTAGCATTCCAAATGACAAAACTATGATGTCAAGAATCAATAACATTCCTTCTTTTTTAGAAAAAAAAAATGAAAACTTTTATTAACATCTTGCTCTTTTTTCTTATTATGTTTCAATAAAAGCACTGATAATCGACTGTGAATCAATTGAATTATTTTTGCTCGAATTGAAGAAGCTGATTGTGTGGAAAAGCTCAAACAGCGGGAGTTTAGTGGTAGTTCGAGTTTGTTCTCCGGGACACTTGAACTCACTCGCGATATTTAAATTTATGATTTTAAGACTGAGCACGTCTACTGATCGCAATAGTAATGCGTGACTGGAGATTCAAAGAATGAGAATGAGCTTAAGATGTTTATATAGGAGTCTTTAGAAGATGGATTTTATTTATTATGGGATGTGTCAGGTTAGCGAGTTAAGATTTCGATTAGAATCCTATTATAATAAAATTTTGGATTCTCAAACAATTATTAGGGAATCCTTTGTGGAATCTACTCCGCTTGTAGTATAAATTTTTGTCTTGTGCTTATTTATTGGTAAGTCATCTTCTCGTAGGATAGTTTCTATTTTGTCGGTCACCTATTGGCTAGTTTAATTTTAGTGATCCGTTCTATTTTTGAAAGATGCAATCTGTTATTTCAGCGATTTACAAAAATATTATTTATTTCCTGTTTTCTTATCTTTCGGCGATTTCTCTTTTATTGCATAGTCGCAGGAAACACGAACCTCGGAGTTTTATGCTTGCAAACCAATAAAGCATGCATTCCTATCTCTCAGAATTAGATGATACTTCGTATTCCAATGAAGGTTTACAAACAATGGAAATTTATGTTTCCTTACATTTATTGATTAATTTCACACTTGCTGATCCGCATTAATATTTTGCTCATTTAAAAGATGTTTTATCATGTTTAGATAATATTTGTTTATTATTTTCCTTGAAAATTTGAAACTCCTGGCACGCATTGATGCCGATTTTAATTATTGCGGGTTAGACGAAACTAATAACAAAATCATGTTTTATCTATTTTTTTATCCGAATGTTAAATCTGAAAGATTTCTCACGTTCTATGTTATGTCATATTTACATGCAATAAAAAAACAAAAAAAAAGGAAAAAAGAGAATTTTCGGCATTATAGCTGGCTTGTTAATCATTAATGTCATCAATTTTTTGTTTGCCTCTCGTTCTAAGAAATTATTTTATTGAATGTTTGCAAAATGAGGAAATCCATGGAGTCCACAGAATAGAACATTTAAAATTGTGAATTAACTATCATCAAGGTCAAGCTGGATTTTTGTGCTATTATTTTTGTGTGATTTTATATACATTTTCAAGTTCATCAAATTGCGCGCCAAAATATTTTCAGTCTTAAAACGCAATCGTCGAACGAGAATAGTATTATCACGATATTAAATTGATAATCAATTTAATAATGATGCTAACAAGCATCTCAATGGGAGTCGAGAGGTTCGATCCCTGGCTGAGGTGTTATTTTTCGCAATAAATTCTTTATAATATTCGGGAGAAAAAGGGATTGAGATGTTTGTTAGCATCATTATTAAATTGATTATCAATTTAATATCGTGATAATACTATTCTCGTTCGACGATTGTGTTTTAAGACTGAAAATATTTTGGCGCGCAATTTGATGAACTTGAAAATGTATATAAAATCACACAAAAATAATAGCACAAAAATCCAGCTTGATCTTGATAGTACTTAATTAATTCTCGTTTTATTGAAAATGGTTTATATCCTATTATTAAAAATTGTGATGTAATAGAACAATTTGGTAAATGAAATTATATTCAACAAAAGTTACGGGAATCAATTATCTTTGTTTTTGTGCTCGAAAAAAGTAATTTTTTTTTGTTAAATAGTATTATTTTTTTCTTTCTTTGATAGTCAAAAATTTTCTAAACAGAATATTATGTTACTTATTTTTGATAAAATAAATGTTTTAATATACAAAGTAATATTAATATCTCTTCCAGAGTTAAATAGAGAAGAGAGATCACATGTTACATGTTCATATTTTACTTAAACAATTTTAATGCTTTGCGCAGATCTCACAAAAGTAGCGGCAGTCCTGCCGCTCTCTCAACTACAAAGACATTTTCTACCTCGAGCGGATCGAGTGTGGAGCAACGCATGGCGGCAGAACGATTACGCGGGGTTGCCGTTGTTGTCTGCCACGACTGTCGCATCATGGTCATCCAAATAATCAAGAGTTCAAGAACGACGCGTGCAACAATACGCAACAATGTCATTTCTCGCCTCACTCTGAACCTCTCTCCTGCCTATATTTAATTCTCGCTTCTTAGTAACATTTACGTCACTAATACTAATTATTTCCTCCTATTGTTTTTCTAAATATTATTAAGATTTCACGCTTTATTGCACGCGTATTACGCAATGGGAATAATAATCGTATTTGATGCGATTTGAAATAGAAATGGAATTCATGCAAAATAGAACATTTGGTCTCTCATAATGTAAGACGCTATATTTCGTTACAAGATAGTAAAAATTCTCTATGTATGAAGACATATTTGTAAAATACAATGATATGAATTCTTTAAGCCATATTAAAACATTTGTGTTCTAAGCTAAAGAGAAAGTAGAGTTCTTTTTTTTCTTCAAATGATGAATATTTTAAATTAGAAAAAAAGAGCGAGAGAAAGAGAGAGAGAGGGAGAGAGAGAAGAGAAAGAAGTGATTAACATTATATGACTGTTTCTAATAAGATATTAATGTCATTGTAAATGTCTCTATGTAAAACATGCGTGTTATGATCATTTCACTTCACACCTCAATACAACCTAACTAATACTTATACTCATGCTTGTGCTTGTATTTATTATTTTATATAAAACACTAATAAAATGAGAATTACAGATTTCATTATCTTAGATTTTTGAAATTGTTTCTATGAAATATGAATTATTTTTACATTTTTATATTTTCCAAAATGTAAAAATTCTAATTATATAATTTTACTAATAATTTTATATACATTTCGCTTTATAAAATCTATTATTTTTGCACATGCTAGTATTTTCCAAGCATTTCCATATTCCTTAGAATCTAAAATTAAAAGTTCGACATATTTGAAATTCAAAGATTTAAGAACCTGTGAATCTGTAAATTTTATGTAAAAAGATTCTCTTCTCAATCTTTACAATAATTAAAACCGTTCTTTATATAGAGTTTATATTCGTTTTCTCTCAGATAAGTGAATTTATAAAGTAAATTTCTCGATTAAATATTATATCATATTTCATTTGTTTATATTTCATGTAAGAAATCAATTTAATACATATTATTTATATTTATTACTTATATTTGATACCAAAATAGAATATTGCTACGTTTAAGACATATCTATTTGTCATAACAATGTTAATTCAGAACGCACAGATGTGTAATAAATTACATTATTGTCGAATTATTACATATACATACACGCGCGCACACACACAAAACACACAGGGTGCCAGGTATTAACCGTATCATTTCTTGTGGATTGGATAGAGCGGACTAAGCTGAGTCGAAAAGTTTTTTATCATTTTGCAATTTTCACAATAGTTAATAAGATATTGATTAATAAAGATTGCCAAATAAGCGCGATTTACCGCTAAATGCAAGCGCGCGGCGAAGTGCGATCGTTCAGCAATATTACTAGGCGCATAAGAAGTGGTTTACCACAAGCGGCACTTATTACACGCAAGCAGCGCGTGGCAAAGATCCAGTGCCAATAGAAAATCAATTTCCATTTTCTAGTAAACGCTGGACTCTCCACCACACGCTGCTTACGTGTAGCCGTAGTTTTTGTTGAAGACAACTCCTCGCGTTCTTAGCAACCGCGACAGTGCCACGATCTTGCCACGTATTTGCATTTGGCAGTAAGTTGGGCAAATACGTTTATTCGGCGATCTTTAATAATTAATTTCTCGTTAACTATTGTAAAAATTGTACAGAATTATACAAAATAGTACAGAACTTTTCTACTCAGTTTAGTTCGCTTTACCTGTCCACGAGTGTTGTGTCAATAACTATCAGACACCCTATATATATATATATATATATATATATATATATATATATATATATATACATAATTTTTCTTCATGTATATGAATTCTCAGTTTTTAATTATTTATATTAATTTATCAAAATATAAGATATTAAAGAAAAAAGGGAAACTAAAATATATATATTCAAACGACTAAAAACTTAATTATAAATTAAAAATTCGATAAATAAAAATTGAGTAAAACGTAGCTAAAGATCTAAATGTCAGAGATCATGCAAAAAATTTAGAACTTTAATTGTTAAGAATGTAAAACCGAAGAAAGAATTTTGAGATATAGGGATTTAAGACTTTACAAACTAAATGATTTAAAAATTGAATAGTATAAAGAAATAAATCTGATTTAAAAAATTCAGGAAAATTTGAAAGTAAAAATTCAATAATAAAAATTCAAAAAGTTTCCTCATGAGACATTTTTTACAAAGCTTACTTTTTTATTTGATAAAGCTCTAATTTCAATAATTCTTAATATTACAAATTTGAATTCTGTGTATTACATTTGTGGTTACATATTCTATAGGAAATATAAATAAATCCTTGGATTTCTAATTTTTTGTTTCTACATAACTTTCAAGATTTTTGATCAAATCGATTACAAATCAATGCAAAATTTATGATATGGTTTATTATACTTATATAACTTTAATACTAAAAATCTAAAATCTAAATCTGAAATCTTAAATACAATCATTGATTATTATTGAGATTGCGTTTCATCAATCATTATCATAATTTCTTAAAATAAAATCCATTTTTTTTTTAATAATCGATTTTTAATGTAACTTTATAAAAATAAAAGTGATCGACAAAAAATTAATATATCATATAAAATTTCTTGTTGTAGATTCTTTTTTAATAAAATTATTACTGTATTGATCTTCCATAATTAATAACATGTTCAACTAAGAAATTAACTATATGCCTAAGAAATATACAAAATATTCTAAAAATATATGTATCATAGTATCTTTATATAGAAGAAAATATAGTGGCTTTGAAGAGAAAATCGATATAATCTTTAATTGATTACCAATTTGAAATTTATTTAAAATTTTTTTTCTATTTTTCTTCAAATAGGTGATTTTTTTAAACATTAAATCATATTTGTACGTAACATATTTATATTAAATTAAGTAAACCTCAGATTCACAATTGATTTAACGCTAAATGCAACGCTAACCAGAAGTGCGAATGTGGACCAACTTTAATTAATAAAAAAATGAAAAAATTTCAAATCCCACAATTTTTAGAATATCTTGTATATAACGAATATTTACAAATAATTGTGTACAACATTCTGACAGAGATAAAATAAAAATAAGTATTGCAAAAAAAAAACAGATGCGAAAATTATCGACATTTTATTATAATAATATTTTCAGGTCAGTGAATATAATTAAATAAATTTAATAGAAACTTTAAATAAGAAAGAAGAAGAAGATAAATATATAAGAATTTAAATCACACGTATCACAAGTGTCTAGGAAAAATTAATTGATTACACTTAATGTGTGTTAATAATCAAATTTTTAGTAGAATTAATATTGATGAACGAGTATTAATTAATTATATTTATTACGCATAAAATAAATTACGATTATACATAGTTTTAAAGTTAAAGAATTAATTCATCGCGTTGCTGCGCAAATGCGTGGAATATGCATAAAACCTTATATAGCGTATATGCGTCAAAATTTATATATAAATTATGTTAATTGTACATATTATAAATGATTTTTTTTAATAGTAAAATTCGTCTCACAACGACATTATTTATTTTGAATTTCTTTAAGCAAACAAACAAACCTGTTACAGTGATTGTTATTAAATGAATGTATAAGTGAGCGAAGATAAGTATCCTGATTGTGATGATCATGATCCTTATAACATGGCAGTACAGAGTACAAAAAAGTGAAATAACGATTTATGAAATTTTGTTATAAATGATTCCAAACTATTTTAATGTTAAAGCCGATAAGTATTATAAATGTGTGCATGCGTGCGTGCGTGCGTGCGTGTATACAGGATGAGTCAGTTAAAATATTACAAATTTATATCTCGGAAAACAAAGTATTTTAGAAAAAAAATGTTTCCTAGAAAAATTTTGTGACTTCGTAGGGGACATAAGATAATATTATTGGTTTGACAGTCGTTTAAAGCTCACCTTCAATTTGTTAAATGAAAACTTCCATTTTTTTATTGTATATTCTTGTAACTTACTTTGAGAGTTTTTCAAAACAGTATAATAAAATTTTTTCATTACTTTTCAAGTTATAAGGTTTGAAGCTTACAGAATTGCCGGTATATTAGCATTATCCAAGTATTATATGGAAATTTCCCAGTTGGATTTACACCTCTTACACATGTTGTTACACTAGAAAATGGATAGGAGAAACTGTCAATTGGCCAACTTGCTCAACTGATTTAACATCATTAGATTTCTTCCTCTGACTTTATAAAAAAATCGAATGATGTCAACTGCATCCAACAGCTGAGAACATGAAAGAATTCATTTCAGAATTTAAAGCTTGTACTGAAGTGACACTAGAAATGTTAGTCCGTGTCCGAAAATGTGTCGTAAAAAAAATTTTTAAATATAGTTTTGTAGAAAGTCATTATTTTGCACATCTTGAATAAATATTTTTTTATTTTATCTTTTGCTCATACACAAAACAATACAAAATCCGACTGGATAGCTTTTGAACTACAAGAATATGCAATGAATGGAAGTTTCCATTTAAGAAATAGGAGGTGACCTTCATGTGATCTTCACTGTATACATACACACATACACACATACACACACACGCGCGCGCGCGCGTCATATATATATATATATGAAATTATAATTGGATTGTTGCACAAATTTACGAGAGTCTGACGAAGCTTGTAGAACAATTATAATTTACAAAAATCTGATAATTGAAGGATTCAAGGATTTTAAAAGAAACTATAAAAATATAAGATGTTTAATATAATACAAGAATGAAAAAATGAAAATTGTTAAATATCTGAAGATTCAAGAATACAAAAAATAATACAAAATTCCAGAAAAAAGAACATTCGAAAATATGCTGAAAATATAATTAATAGATATAGATAACATTGTTAATTTTGCAGTTGTATAAATCTTTGCATCCTTCTCTTATTATTTAATATTTGTAGTAGGATCAGTTAAAAAGATTAAAATAATTGAGTTTAAATATTGAAAAAAATCAGAATTAAATGTACATAAAATTAAAATTATATAAAAAGAGCCGAATTATTGATTTTATATATCATTTATATATCATTATTTCTCTTGTGAAAAATATTTTACTTTAGTCTTTAAATTTTTCTTTTCGTTCTGCAAACCATATAAATCTTTAGATCCTTAAATGTATAATTGTTTTCTGATAAAGAAAGAATTTATGAAATTTAAATTTACGAGAGATGTAAGCTTGTAACATTCTGCGTAAAATTAAATAGAATTTTTATAATAACATATGTAATACGTTGCAAGTTACAATATTTTCATTTCTGCATTTAATTAGACAAATTAGAATTTGCCTCATTAGACAAAATATATCCTGCTTCGTTTTGTATTTGCAGAAGCTTAAAAAATGTACGTTTGTGATTTTAACCGGCTATAGTAATGTAAGTAGTAATATGTTACATGAAAATAAACAAAAACGAGAAAACAAAAAATAAATATATCTACGAAATTTTAATTACGTTATACTTTTATTATTAGCGCCTTTTTTCATAGTATTTTTATTGTGATGTTTCTTTAATAATGCTATATTATTTCGAGATTTATAATGGTTTTTTTTGCAAAATAATAATTATATTCTGTTTTTATTATCATGTTATTAGATGTTCCAGTTAGTTTTGAAGTCTCATTATTAATGGCTGTAGCTACAAATCTACTAGAGATATTTTGAAAAATTGATACCTCATTTCAAAGCTTGAACATTTTTACAAATAATTTAAAACATATCTCGTGCATTAATGTCTTTTTTTTTATTGCGGAATTTATTTATTGCCAGAAAAGTGGGAAAAAGTTATTAAGTGGGAAAATATTGTGAAATATAATTAAAGACGTCTCTCTAAAATAAACGTCTTTTTTTGCGAAAAATTCCTCAAAACTAATTGAAACACCTAATACATAAAACAGAAGAATTGAATGTTTTGTGCAATCTTAATACTTGAAGAATATAAATTTCTTTAAGAAGGGATTCTGGTTCAGAAAATGACATTTTTTTAAGGTAAACTTCACGTTTTTTTAAAATAAAGTTTTTTTGAAATTTAAAGTATAGAGTATATTAAAAGTTATGGACCACTTAAATATAAAAAAAATAAGCATTTCTGAAAAAAATATTTCATACAAAAGTTGCAGGGTTTTAAGTTGTAACGGTCCAGCTTTCGATTTGCTGGCGGAGCAGGTGAGGTTGCCGGATCGGCTCGCCGGCTGCTGAGTTTGGGAAATTAGAGATGCAGGCGGTCTAGTTTTCGATTATACTAATATTCTGTTTTATTGGAATCTATATACAAATATAATGTTGGGTGTACAATGTGTAGTGTCGGATATCGCGTTGTGGGTGTTCGAGTATTATGTACAGTATTACAGGAGATTTTGTTATTTACAGGCGTGAGATTTTATGTACAACATATGAATTGGCGCAGTCTCACGCAGGAGATGCGCGCGGTATGATATCGTCGGTCTCGCAATTGACGTGATTGACCCCGTCGAGCGGTGTGACGTAACGGGTCGCGGGCTGATCGCGGGATAGGCCGCGACAACTGAGCGCGTAGCGCGGGCTTGCTTGATGGCACGCAGTTGGTGCATCTCGGGGGCTCGTCAGTCGGCGTGAGCTTCAATTGGCGAATGCTGTGTTGTACAACGCGCGGGCCTGAGGATGGCCGTTTGGATATCGGTTTTTAGAGGATGTTCGCTGGAGCCGTTCGACAGAGAACGCGCATTCGCGATCCCAGTTTCGCAATTCAAGTACACTCGACGGAGAACGAGAACGCTCGATCTCGATATGCGGGAGCGTTAGGAAGTCGAATATTCTCGACGGAGAACGAGAACACTCGGTATTCGGAAGTGTTTGCAAATCAATCAATTTTTATATCCGGACGATCGCCGACTGCCGTAAATCGGCGGCTGGTGCAATGATGCAATTTCAAGCCCGGGCACCACAGCGATTTTCCCCCTCCACTACGTACACAGAGTCGCGCTGGGTCCATCCATGATCGACTAAGTTCGACACGCTGAGCGAGTGAGAGAGTCTCTTCTTCTCGTTCGTTCTAATCGATTGTTTCTGGCTGGTTCATTTGATGCTTCTAAATGCTCTGAACGCCACACTCCAAACGCTACGCTCCGGTTGGTTCACTGATATTACGAATGCTGCAATTGCTATGCAAGTGGACCAGCTTGTAGCATTTGTAGCGATGTATGAATTTCTGTTGCATGAATCTTAACCTAATTCTATAAAGTAGATTAGTGAAATTGTGAACGATTATTGCAAGAAGTTGAATATTTCTAAGACCGCACATGTTTCCAACCAGTGGAGTAAAACAAAAACCTCCGTATAATAAATAAATTGTCTCATAATCTTTCTGCATGTAGCATTTTTAACTTTTCTTGCTTCTTGCATATTCGAAACCATCGAAAGAAGAGTATTTAAAAAATATTTTACCTTTTGAAGCACGAAGATAGTCTTCTTCACTCGGGTTAAGTACATATTACCTGTTTCTTCATCTATAATTTTATATTGTGGCATCTTGAACAAAATTTGTGATGAAATTTCCGTGAAATTTTCGTTAAAGTTCCCGCCAAATATCATGGAACGCTCCCTCTAATCCACCTCCCAAGATGAGGCAGTCGAAGCGAAGCGGGAGCGAAAATGATGACGTATTGATGACGTAATCAGAATTGTTGGGGGCATTCCGAAGCATCAAATGGACCGGCCATATTGATGTTACAAATGCCCTGTAGTGTTTGAAAAGTCAAGTGGACCATAGCCTCTATGCGATCGAGGCAAATATTTTCTCGGCATGAATTCTGAATCGCGCGCGCGACCACGGTCGATTTTCGTAAGATGTGGTTCACGCATATGCGCGCATTTGTCTACAGTATACGTGACATATCCATAGACAAATGCGCTCATATATGTGAAACGGAATGCATCTGTAGATTTTATACTTAAAATAATATAAAGTTTATCTCTTTATCATCATTAATTATATAATATTTTAAAATACAGTTAAGACGACTTAGTAAATTTATATAAGTTCATAAATTGAAATTTTAAATAAAATATATACAAATTGCTCGTCATTTTTAAAAATAAATAATTAAAGAAAGTCATAACAAAGTAAATGTGTAAGAATAAATATTTAGTTTAGTTAAATCGTATATTTATTATTTATTTTAAGAGTTTATTTTAAAATTCGTTGGTATACATTGTAGTATATTTATTTTTAATTAAAATTATAAAAAAATATGTTTACTTATTGGGAGTACAAATAAGTCTCCGCCGTTTGACAAAAGACGGCGCCACCAGCAAATGGCGRTTAAAATTGTCTRATGTAAAACGTTATATCGTAAGGTTGGACACTTGTCAACAACATAACTTCGAAATATTAGCGATTTTGTATCAGCATTATATATTTTTTTCGTGCGAAAATGTCGAGTTTTGAGCCGAATAAGCGTCATTTGCGGGAATTTTTGATTTACTTCTTTAATTTGAAAAAATCTGCAGCTGAGGCGCATCGAT
>JANQDE010000139.1:189940-211140 GCA_037157785.1 Cephalotes varians
ACACTCGGGCACTCAGTACGCACGGTCGACCCAAGCAGCTGCCACCTATGAAACTCCTAATGAATTACAGTTGCAGTCGGTAACTCATCTCCTATGGTAAAACGTTGATCCAGTTATTAAAATTCACCCTGTGTGTATATATATATATATATATATGTACAGGGTGAATGTTAATAAGTGGATCAACGTTTTACCATAGGAGATGAGTTATCGACTGTAATCAGTGCAACTGTAATCAACTAAAGGTATCATAAATGACAGCTGCTTGAGTCGACCGTGCATATTGAATGCCCGAGTGTAATGTACAGTCAAGTTCTAAAGTATAAATTAAATGGCATATATCATTTTTTAAAGCTATGCATGCTTAATTAATATATTTTACTCTTATATATTTAACTCTTTTCTTAAACGCGGTTTATTTTTGTGCGTTTTTATTTTTATACAACTTTCCTTACGCATTCTTAACAAATTAAAAATTCTTTTTATGCGATTTTTTATTATGCAGAAAATATCTATCGCGTAAAAAAAATTAGATGTAAAATGCTATTCTTATAAAATACTATAAATGTTATAGAGTGCAAAAAAAATACTATTTTATAAATAATACTTTATAAATATAATTCTTATAGAATAATCGCGTTATTGTATTTTTCTATAAAAAGCGGTATTCTACTGAATTTTTGACATATAAAAACAATAAAAATTATAAATAACGTGGACTTACATACCACCCTTGAGGTTCCATTTTCGACGCATTAGGTTTTTTAAAGTAGACCTTCACGAAAAAATAGGTCAAAAAATGTGGTAGAATATGGCTCCAGGCAAAGGTCCAAAATTCAGTAGAATACCGCTTTTTATAGAAAAATACAATAACACGATTATTTTATAAGAATTATATTTATAAAGTATTATTTCTAAAATAGTATTTTTTGTACTCTACAACATTTATAGTGTTCTATAAGAATAGCATTTTCTAATTTTCTTTTTACGCGATAGATATATTCCGCATAATAAAAAATCGCGTAAAAAGAATTTCGTTTTTAATTTGTTAAGAATTCATAAGGAAAGTTGTATAAAAATAAAAACGCACAAAAATAAACCGCGTTTAAGAAAAGAGTTAAATATATTTATTAAGCATGCATAGCTTCTATAAAATGATATATGCCATTTAATTCATACTTTGGAACTTGACTGTACATCACACTCGGGCATTTAGTACGCACGGTCGACCCAAACAGCTGTCATCTATGGAACGTTTAGTTGATTACAGTTGCAGTCGATAACTCATCTCCTATGGTAAAACGTTGATCCACTTATTAAAATTCACCCTGTATACAGGGTGCGCCGTGAGAATTTTGAGAATTTTATAAAGTATTATTTATAAAATAGTATTTTTTTGCACTCTATAACATTTATAGTATTTTATAAGAATAGCATTTTACATCTAATTTTTTTTACGCGTATAAAAATAAAAACGCAAAAAATAAACCGCACATAGGAAGGTAAATGGGATCGAAATGAACATAAAAGTCCCATACCGTTTAGCGATATTCGCAATAATAATTGAGATATTAATTTTTGTAATTGTACTAATGAAAGCACGCCGAGAGAAGCGCTCCAGCCGCTCGAGGTATAGCCCGGCCCAGTTTATCATAACATTGACTGTGGGCGGGGCGTTGGAAAGACAAGAGGGGAGGTGTGCCGGGCGCCGAACAACGGAGCAGCTGGAGCGCTTCTCTCGGCGTGCTCTCATTAGTACACCCACGGTAATTGATTCTGTCCCTTGGTAATTTTTTCAAACTGACATGTCACCACCTTTCTACATTAATGCTCATAGTCCATGCGCGATTAAAGATACGACTAGAGCTTACGCAAGCTTACGCCAGTTCACACCAGCTTACGACCACATTTGATATAAACACGAAATAACCAACTTCGGCTGCTCATTTAGCAGCGCCTGGAACATCTCTATTGTCATGCACTTTGTACAATGGGATGCCTCATGTAGCATTTATTAATGCACGAGCGTATATATATCATAAGGATGGGTATATAGACATTATAACATGAGACAAAGATGCACCATTCCGGCCGAAGATAATGCAATTATCCAACAAATGAAGGCAAATCCTTTTCAGCCCGCAAACAAAATACCTTTGGCACTAGGACTGAATATATCGGGTCGGGTAGCACAAATGAGACCTCGTGCTGCAGGAGTAAAATGCCGAAAAGCTGCAAAAAAAGCACTTCTAACCTCAACACAGGAACCAACGAATGGACTTCGCCATAAATCATCTAGATATTACTAATGAAAAGTGGCAAAAGATGATATGGATGGACGAAAAAACTTTTGCGACTGATAAAGATCGTTATCGCATCTGGAGAACCGATAACACCAGATACGAGCCGAACAATATTTTACCATCGACGGCTAGTGGTCATATCACGGCAGCATTCTGGGGATGGATGTCGGCTGACGGTCCAGGAGATCTGGTGGAAGTAGATAGAAATTTTAATGCTGAGCAGTATAGGTGGACATTCTTGATGGAGTCATGCTGCCCAGTGTACGAAGACGGTACCGTGAAGAAGATCACCCCACGATTGTCGTCGTGGAAGACAATAGTCCAATCCATACCGCTAGAATCACCAGAGAATGATATGAGGACCACCTCAGTCTTTCTCAAAGTTTTCCTCCTATCTATTTGATGTGTTAAATTCTAGCTGGTAATAAATTCATTCCAGACGCATCTGAAAAATACAATAAAAATACACAAAGCAAATGTTTTTCGTTTAGTATACAATTTGTGAAACTTTTAGAGGAAAGAAAACTTATCTAAAATGCCACAATGTTAGCGTCCGAAAATTCAGATTATTTTGTCTTCTTCTTCTTCTTCTTCTTAAAGATGGCACAAGACCTCACTTAATTCAATTTCAGAAGTCAAATTGACCAGGAAGTCCGTATAGGTAAAAATTATAAATCGTATTTGAGTTATGATAGAAGTCAAAAAACACACAAATATATACGATGCACTAATGAAATTAGGTGGATTTCAAAAAATTTCTGGATGATACAACATCTAAAATATAGCCAAAGTATAGCCGACTTTTCATTACCACGCTACACGCTTCGCTGCTCTCGGTAAAACTAAGTTATTTCGTGTTTATGTCAAATGCGGTCGTAAACTGGCGTGAACTGGCGTAAGCTTGCGTAAAGCCCGTATCAGACTAGAGATTGGGATTGAGATTAGATTGGATTTTGACCAATCAAAGCAAAGATCACTAAACTTGAGATTGGTTTTCTTTCTTCTGATTGGTTAAATTCCAATCCAATCTCAATCTCAATCTCTAGTCTGATACGGGCTTAAGCTCTAGTCGTATCGTTAATCGCGCATGAACTATGAGCATTAAATGTAGAAAGGTAGTGACATGTCAGTTTGAAAAATTTACCAAGGGACAGGGAATTACCGTGGGTGTACAATTTCAAAAATTAATATCTCGATTATTATTGCGAATATCGCTAAACGATA
Source organism: Cephalotes varians (assembly GCA_037157785.1). NCBI lineage: Eukaryota > Metazoa > Arthropoda > Insecta > Hymenoptera > Formicidae > Cephalotes > Cephalotes varians. Next base: position 193,468 of record JANQDE010000139.1, read on the forward strand.
TGGGACTTTTATGTTCATCTCGATCCCATCTACCTTCCTGCCTTGAGCAATGGCAAGAGTCTCGTGATTCACCCTGTATATAGTGCTTGCTGCTCGCGTTGCTCGCTCAAAATTCAACAATAGCTGTATTCGATATAAACGATACGTTTACCTTTATCTAATTCACTGAGCTGACTCAAAAAGAGCTAAGCCATAGGGTAAAACAAATACAGCTAATGTTAAATTTTTTGGAAGTGTGAACAGTGGCATAGAAAATATCTCTTCATTGATTGGCTGCTGCTCGACGCTTGCAGCGTGCAGTCTGAATTAGGTTTTAGAATTGAAAATTCATAAACCCGAACACTCTCGATTAATTTTGTAACGATGCACCCCGAATACATCATTACTAGCCTCCCCAAAGCGAACATTATAATAACTTGCGCCGAGTAACTGCACGGCCGTTTAACGGCTAAGACCGATTCGGGCCTGAACGTCGCAGGCCCGAAGCGCGCCGAAGGCGCGCCGCGACGCGGCCGTCGCCGCCGCCGCCGAGCGACCAAGGAGGGAGGCCGGGCTTAAGCGTGAGCCGGCTGCCGATTCGCTTCAGTCGGCCCACGAGCGGGTATAAAAGCGGGCCGACTCGTACTCTAGGGACCGCCGACCTGTCCTAGCGACCTAGTCCTAGTGATCCGTCCGCAATAGCCAGAGCAAGCGATTGAGTGTACTCAAATGCAGTCGAGTGTACTCGACATCCAGGCACACCAGGGAAACGAGTGTTCTCGCTTTCCGTCGAGAGTACTCGACATCCTGAACGCACCGCATCCAGGGAAACGAGTGTTCTCGCTTTCCGTCAAGAGTACTCGACATCCTGATCCGCGGCACCAAGGAGACGAACCATCTCCTCCCCCGCGACCGTCACCGCAAGCTCTCGCACATAGACCGTACGTTCAAGCGGCCTCTGTAAGGCCCGCGCCGCGCCAGCCAATCCCGCCTGCTGGCCGCTGCACCGGCGCCGCGCGCGCACCCAGCAGCGGTCCCGCGCATGATCGACACCGCTTAACGCACGCGTTCCGACGATCGCTTACACTCGCGCACACCACACATTGTACATATACTCAGCACTCATTCCACAGTTGTATATACATTCACGCCACACATCACGCTGTAAATATTGCTTAAATAAACGACCATTATTGTTACGACAATTCTGATTTCGTGTCTCTGCTCTTCCGAACCCGGCATCCGACGAGCCTTTCCGGCAGTTCCGTCCCGCATCCTCCACCGGAGAAAGACGAACCGTTACAATTTTCTTCCGTTAACAGCTCCTTATACAATCTTACATATTTTTTATCAGAGACCGATCTTGATCGGATCAAAACCGAAAATCGGACCGAAATATTATGGCTAATGGACCGAAACCGTAATCGAAACTTTTTCCGATTTTTTGGTTTGGGTTTTTTAAACGAATGAAATTTCGGTCCCTGCTTTTTACCATTATTAAAAGAAGCATTCCGACGGTATTCAGCCACATATCCAACAACTATCATTTAGTTGACCAACTGAATGACTTGGTTGGATCCAAGTCACAAATTTGCATCGACGAATGTCGTTTCATTATTTACAAACATTCCTACTTGATGGTTAAATGTATCTCAAATAGATGGAATTTTGAATCACTTCCATTCCTCATAACAAATTTCTAACCGATTAATCTTAAATTCTATCGCTTCTATGTGTTAATAAAATATTTTAATAAATTTTTGGCACTTCTTATGAGCTGTCCGTTATCTCCAATCATAGCCGACTTAGTATTACAAGAGACAAAGGCAACTGAATTATTACCTGTGCGATTATTATTTTATAACAGATATGTTGACATTTTTTTAGCAGCACAGTCTGATTTGTTTAACAGAATCTGATCCTAACTTAAATGTCTCTTTTATAATCGAAAACCAAAATCTAATGCTTTTGAGAATCCATCTATGTAAAAAAAAAATGTTTCACATTTCCATGGAGACTGTTTCCGAAAGTTTTTTACTCATTACCAAGAGTTGCAATATAAAAATAGGCTTTTCGAACATCTTAAAAAATTTTCAATAATAGCAAGGATACATATATTAGACCCTATGTCTTACAGTGATGTTGTTTATAAAATTTCATGATTGTGATGCTACATAAGTTGGTCTAATAGAAATACTAAATGCACGTTTTAAGAGCATTCTTCAGATATTAAAAAGAAAAGTGGTTCTCTTTTTGTTATCTCAAACCACTCTATCAAAAATCATGATTTTGAAAAGATATCTAGATACTGGACAACAAACGTATTAATAACAAAAGATTGAAATTTGAAATGGTCCATATAATTAAATAAAAACATGTTTTAAATAAATAAGGCGACACACAGAATTCCTATCGGAAGTATATTTTCCTATCCTTAATTTATTATTCCTTAATTTATTATTTCTTAATTATTCCTTTCTTAATTTATTATTTATTTTTCCTCCTCTTAAGTACCGTTCCTATCCCTCCTCTCTAGCATTTCTCCTTCTTTTTTTCACCTTTTATCTTCTATTAACCGATTTCAAAAATCTCTGACTAAGTCTCTCTTTTCCTTTTCTCATTTCCATTAATACTCTTAACGAATGAATATCATTCTCGTTATTGATAGTTCTTGGATCATTTCCTCTGTTCATTTCCATCAGTACTTAACAAACACTTCTTCGCTCTTTCTTAAAATTTGACAGATAATTTCGGGAGCGTCCCGTTTGTCACGTTGCGATTGACCACAGCCATTCACAGCAGCCGGTGCCTAGAGGCTTTCCACTGTTCAAGCGCTGTGAGTGGCTGGTGGTCAATTGCAACGTGGGCAAACGGGCGCCACTCGTGATTTCTAGTGATATTTAGTGTGTTCTAATTGTTGTTTCCATCCATAATTGATTTCATTTTTGTTTTTATCTTAAGATATCTATGGATTGATATTATGGTTTTTCTTATTTCATTTTTATCAAATGGACAGACTTTTAGATTCCTTTTATTGCAGTTTTATCGCTTGGACAGACCAAAAATTCTTATTATTGACAACTCTCACGGACTTCACATTTGGTGCATTTCCGCTTAATCATACTGCTTTATTTTTTTCTGCAAGCAACAATAAATTCTGCATTTCTCAACAACACTCGTTATTTTAATATAAGTTTTACAAAACACTGAAAAAATACTTTAATGTAAGTCGAACGTCTTTGAATCATACCATATGTATTGTTAAGAAATGTAACTTTAAATTATAGCACAAACACCGTGCTGACTCATTGCCTTTTTAACATTTTTTTTTTAATTGATTTGATTTCGCTAAACCGTTTTTGATACTTAATTTAAATTATAATTTTGAACTCACAAACCAATCATGGAGCCACATTATTGCCGCGTACATTTTAAGAACAATTTTAAGTTTAAAATTATGTTAAAATTTTTAAACATAAGATTCAGGATGCCAAAAAGAATAAATTTTACTGCATTTATAAATTTAATAAAAACCAAAATTTATTTTTTTTTTATTTATTATTATGAGCATTTTAAAATCTTTTTCTTTAAATTTTTGTAATTTTTCCTGCAAATTTAAGATAAAAAAATTGTAATTATTAATATTTTAACAATTATTTTGTTTAAACAAAAATTAAATTATAAACATTTTAAAAATTTGAACTTCTTTTGACATTAAAAAGTGAAAAAAATAACAATAACAATAACAAGTTACTTTTTAGAATTAATAATTAGTAACAATAATGAATTATTTTTTGACTCGATAACGAATAACAATAATCAGTTATTTTTAAAAAATAATTTTCTAATCTTGTCAAAATTCGACCAGTTTCAGGTTGCAAGTAGGTGTATATCTAAAACAAATACAATATTTCTGTCTAAATCACTACAACATTTTTGTTACAGGATTTGTTAGGATTTGTTACATAACAGCGATGTGTCAAGTATATTTCGAATCAGTTTAAACGTTGCTGCAATGTAACGTGCGATAAGTTAGCATGTCACAGTGATGTGTGTTTGCCATAGAGCAGGATAATTATTTTTCTTTATAACTCAAAAATTAAGCTTTAGACAAAATTTTCCGAGAAGAAACATTTTAAAAATTTAGTCAAGAATACATCTTTTCAAGAAGTGGTTCCTGAATCATTCTGTAACACGCACACACATCACACATATGTAAATAAATACAATAACATCATTTGAAATTTATATATATGTGATTACACACACATTCTAATGAATCTTACTTCATTGTTTCTATTTATTTTATAATGATTTTGACATAAAATGAAAAAACTATTTCTTACAAAGTTCATTCCATTGAAATATGTAGTACACTTTTTTCTATTCATTTTTTTTCTTCATCTATTTAAGATAATTCGTATAGAATTCATAATTATAAGATAATCTTCAAATTTGTTTAGATTAAACAATAATAAATAAAAATAAAGCGATAAATAATACAAATAAGCGAAAAAATTCGGTCAAAATTAATCTTAGTGCTTAATAATATTTTCCATGTAAATTTTAAACTTATTTGTTGTGTTTGTTCAGATTGTTATAATTGGATCTATATTTTTAGCATTCTTAAACAACACTATATTCCTGATCAACATCTCTTCCAACTCTTTCATTCACGTCTGTCATTTGTATGATCTCATATACACACACACACGCACACGCACACGCACACACACACGCACACACACACACACACACACACACACACACATACACATACACATATATATAATAAAATTATTACCGTGGATGAATTATGAAACGATATTTTTATTCTGTATGAGTGCTATTAGAAAGACTTCTGCATACAAGATGTGAAAACGCTTGCTACAATAGTAAGCAACGCGGCAAATGTTTCTACATACTGCGTACAGCAGCTATAAGACTAGAAATTGAAGGAAAAATTAAAATTAGAGAAATTATTAAGAATGGAGGTTTAACTGTTGATAAGCTTAAATTGATGTAAAGAGTGTCTATAACAATTTTATAACTGCTTGTATATTTTTAAATTGAATCGTAATTATTATATCATTTTTGACTTATTGAGGGCACATATGACGAGTATGAGTGCAGCATTGTATGGAGCTTACAACCAGAAAATCATTGAACCTCATAGATGAGGTAATGTGTCCACTTCACCCATTTCTGTAAACGTTTCATCATCCATTGTGTAGCTTAACATAAACTTCAATGATACAGGCTCCTGAAAGGAATAATCAATTGTCAATTAAAAAAAACGGTAAATATGCAGTTTAGATTATACCTCACCGATTTTATTACCTTTTAGACATGTTGTAAGGAAGAGTGTACTGAGTAATTGCCTACAAAAATTAAGTGGGGGAGAGCATTGGTTTAGGAGATATAGTAAAATAAAGTTTCGATAATTATGTAGACGAACATATCGCTCTAACTTTGCCCTTGACATATATTGTCAAGGTCACTGTCCCGAATAATCTTCAAAAGATTTTATTCGGCGCTCATTGTTCATTAAAAAGTTATTAATAAAAAAAATACAGGACAAATGAGAGGAGAAATGTGAAACAGTACAAGTGTAGACCTTGTTTCGTCCCGTAAGCATGGGAGGATGTGGGACCCCCACCCATGTTCTGGATTTCTGATTTTCCACGCAAAGCGAGGTCCACCCCACCACCCCTGCTTACGGGATGAAACGAGGTTTACAGTTGTATTGTTTCACATGGATTTCGACTTTCCACGCGTAGCGAAGTCCATCCCATCTCATTCCCTTACAACCCGAAACAAGATCTATAATTATACTGTTCTATGGATTTTGATTTTCCACGCCGATTGTAATATCTGTGACTCTCTGTGATTTTGTAACTTTGTTTACACTCTTCAAAAGATTAGTACAGCATACACAAAATTCTGAACTTCTGTTTGTAATATATCTCTTAAACAAATATCATACTTATTAGAAAATTTTAATTTATTATATCTCCTAAATCAATGCCGTCTTCCACTTAATTTTTGTAGGGAATTACTCTTCTCTACAACATATCTAAAGAGTAATAAAATCGGTGAGATAATCTAAATTGCATATTTATCCCACATATGCATAAAGTGAAAATGTCATTGTATAAATTATAACTAAAATGATATTATTTTCATTGAATATACGCACATATGTGTACGCGCGTGTGCGTAAATATGTTTATATATACGCACATATATTTATAAAATATTTGTAAAACATGTGTATTTAAAATCACTTTTATCTTTCATATTTAACCTTAATCTCAATCGTATATTATAAAATATACATACGTTTTTTAAAAGCAATTATAGATTCTCTTTACATTAATTAATACATTTTTCATTATTCTATGCAATATTAAAATAAGATCATTGACAAATAAATATTATACATAACATTATATATTATATATTATATTATATATTATATATATAACATTATATATTATGTATTACATTTTTAGGAAATATTTTATTTAATATTAAATATTTATATCAAAAGATATTTTGTTACATAAATATCTTATAAAATTACAGATTTAAAAAAGATTATTATAAAAAATATAACCGTATCTTTTTATATGCAAAATGATTAAAAAGGAATTGGGGAAAAAGTTTCTTCGTATTTTTCCGGTAGATAACTTTAGGATCGCATAACTCTGGCAATATTTGCATGCGTTTAAAAAGTATCATAGAGTAATTAAAAAAAGTTGTGATACTTGTTTATTGTTTATGTCAAAAGTTATTGTGTCTTGAAAATGAGTAAAAATAAAGAAATTCGATACAGTTTAAAACTTTATTATTTTTATTAATTTTAATTACAAAAAGAAAAGAATGCGACAGGTTGCTAAAAAAATTTATGATATTTATGGACATGATCAGTACGTGTGGCACAAAGCTGGTTCAAGCGTTTTCAATCTGGAAATTTTGATGTAAAAGATGCATCTCGCTCTGGTCAACTAGTCACTGGAAAATTCGATAAAATCATGGAAAATGTTGAGCAAGACCGGCACATTAGCAGTCATGATATCGGAATTAAACATCAACCACAAAATAGTTTTGAACCATTTGGAGAAGATTGGATTAAAAAAAACTCGATGTTTGGGTGTCACATGATTTAACAGTGAAAAATTTAATGGATTGAATTTTCATCTGCGAATTATTGTTAAAACGGAACGAAATCGAACCATTTTTGAAACGGCTCATTATGGGCTATGAAAAATCACTATCATATGACAATGATGTATGAAAAAGATTGATCGAAGCAAAGTAAAGCTCTGCAAACGGTGGCAAAGCCAGGATTGACACCAAGAAAGATGATGCTATGTGTGTATGTGTTTGGTGGGATTGGAAAGAAATCATTCATTACGAACTGCTACCGTCTAATCAAATGATTGATTCTAGCCTCTATTGTCAACAGAAAGATTACGCCAAGCAATAGAGAGAAAGCGACCAGAATTTATTAATAGAAAAGGCGTCATCTTTTACGACAACGTCAAACCCCCACACATCTTTGGCGATCCATCAAAAATTGAGAAAACTTGGAAAGTTTTGATGCATCCACCTTATAATCCCGACCTTGCACCATCAGACTATCATTTATTTCGATCTCTACAGAACTCTCTTAATGGTGTAAAGTTGACTTCAAAAGAGTCTGAAAATCACTTATTGCAGTTTTTCACCCAGAAATCACAGAAGTTCTACATTGACGGAATTATAGTTTTACCTCAAAAATAGCAGAAGGTGGTCGAACAAAACGGCATATATTTGATTTAAACTTCATTTAAAATATAAAAAAAACTTGTTTCACTTTTGCATTAAAATACGAGAGAGAAAAGAAACTTTTTCCCTAACCCAATAATAAAAATCATATAGTTCTACTTAAAAATCAATAGTTTACAACAAACACGTATTATAAAAAGTTATTTTAATCATATTTGTCCCTTTAAACAATTTTTTTCTTCTAAATATATTCCTTTTAAACTTAATAAATTGAAGTAATATGTCCATAGGGTGTCCTAATGTAATTGAACTTATTGTATCACCTACTAATAGCAGACTGAAAATTTAGAAGTGAAAATTTTATTAAAATGTCGACTATAATAGTTTTCAAATAAAAAGAATTTAAAGTTAGACTTTAAATAAATAAAAAGCATTTAAAATACTGTTTTTTTAAAAGACTGTCCACACACAGAAATTACATGTCAAGTAATATATCATATTATGTGAGATATATGGCACATAATAAAAATGCCATAAGATATTGATATGTTTTGCTTACAAAATAATATTGAAAATCGTTTACAATAATATTGAAGAAGTTTCTCAACACGATCTCATTTAGCTATAAATATTAATCTATTATGTTTATTACAGAGAAGGGAAGTACTTATAATCGTTACTAAATATATCTAAACTAAATATATCATTACTTTTTTTATTGTTTTATAATAATTTGAAAATAATTTTATAGTTTTTCATGATAACGCCAAGGTTACAACAATTAACAATATTAATAAGTGTATTTATTAATGTGATGAGCTCTTGAAATATTAACAATAATCAATTAATCATAGAAGAGCTAATAAGAGCAATGCCGCAGTTAGCAGAGCGTAATCAATTAATGTAATTTATTATCTATATTTACAGACGTTTCGGCTTTCCTTTAAGCCATTCTCAGTATATGAAAGTACATTCTTGTCAATGTTCGATGTTCAAATGGGTTTACGTTAACCCGTTAGCGCCTAAAACCCCCGAAATTTTACTCCAAGTTCACGATGAAATTAAACATAGAAAAAATTTTTTTTGTCAAACTAACGCAATGTTTCTATATGTTTTCGAGGTCGCTCTACACGATCACGTAGTCAGATTTCACTTTGAAATCCACAAGGAAATTCAATATGGCGGTATTTTTGGAAAAAGTCACGTAAAAAATGACAATTTTTTTTTTTTAAATCCAACTTTCGTACCGAAAACGTATTTTATGAACGGAACAAAGTGGCATAAAATGGCACAAAATAATTGAACTTTCAAAATATGCTTTGGTGCATAATCAAAATTCAACATGGCAGCCTTAAAATAGCCGCCAAAGCCAAGAAAATGCTAAAAAATGATGTATTATCGGAATAATATTGCAAATCTCTGCAAATCAATACGTGTTCCGAATCAGAATGATGGTTTTGAAATATTTGTATCCGCTTATATTGACTGATTTCAAGATGGCAGACATTGCGTGGTCAGCCTAAAAAGTATCAAGTAATACGAAACTATTTTTTATTTTTCAAAAACTGTAATTTTTTTAGTCAGCCGCCATATTGGATCCAGCATTTTGAATTTTGAAAATTTGAAGTCGGATATAAAATCGTCAATGATTGAAACTTTATCATCAGATCATGATCACTCCTGTAACGGTTATGAAACGCCCCTATCTATGATAAAATCCAAAAATTAAGGCATTTAGGCTGACCACGCAATGTCCGCCATCTTGAAATCAGTCAATGTAAGCTGATTGGATACAAATATTTCAAAACTATCATTCTGACTCGGAACACGTATTGCTTTGCAGAAATTTGCAATATTATTCCGATAATACATCATTTTTTAGCATTTTCTTGGCTTTGACGGCTATTTTGAGGCCGCCATGTTGAATTTTGATTATGCACCAAAGCATATTTTGAAAGTTCAACTATTTTGTGCCATTTTGTACCACTTTGTTCCGTTCATAAAATACGTTTTCGGTACAAAAGTTGGATTTGAAAAAAAAAATTGTCATTTTTTACGTGGCGTTTTCCAAAAATACTGCCATATTGAATTTCCTTGTGGTTCAAAGTGAAATCTGACTACGTGATCGTGTAGAGCNATACAAATATTTCAAAACCATCATTCTGACTCGGAACACGTATTGATTTGCAGAGATTTGCAATATTATTCCGATAATACATCATTTTTTAGCATTTTCTTGGCTTTGACGGAATAATTTGAAAATGATTTTATAATTTTTCATAATGATAAAAACGACGCCAGAGTTAAAACAGTTTTTTTTTTAAACCAATTTGTTACGCGTTATTCATTGAAAAAAGTAACGTTTGTGTAACAAGTAAAAATAACTGCGTTACAAGTTTTGTTAACAATATTAATAACAACATAAATATTATCGAATATTGATGTTAGAACACGATGCAAACTGTCAAAATTTTCATGAAATATGCCAAACGAATATTTTTATATGATTTTAATCAATAAATTAGAGAATATTCAATATTGTAATGTAGACAATTTGATTAACCAACTTTAAAATCTTCTTATTTAAAAATTATTATAGTCTTGATATTTAGAATTTTGACTTTAAAATGACTTTAGTAATATGATATTAATATGATGATGCAATAGATTTAAATTTTGGAATATCCTGTATATATATATGTGTGTGCGTGCGCGCGTGCGCGTGCGTGCGTGCGTGCGTGTGCGCGCGCGTGTGTATATGATACATATACATATATAAATAAAAAATTTTTTTTTTTTCAAAAACTTGATTGAATTAAAATTAAGTATAAAAGATAAAAGTAATTTTTAACACTATTGAAAAAGAGTTTTTTTTACACATACATTCTTATAAAATAAATTTATTCTTTTTATAAATATGAACCAAATTAAAACTAAATTAAAATTATACATAAACTATAAATATTTTTAACTTTCTACACATTTTATAAGCAATTACTTCATAAAAAAATAGTTTTGTTTTAGTATATATAAATCATTATTATATCATATTAATAATATTAACAGATTTGAATGTTTTTGATTTCAAATAATTGAACTACTAATTTATTTTCAAAAAGCAAAACCGTGATTACATTACCTTCAAAGGATTTGCAATCAGCATAATTTGTGTGATTGCGGATGGAGGGAGAAATGGATTATGCGCTGGCAACTTTGTTCCAGAAGGTGCCTGCAGCCTACATTTGCATTTCTATGCATAGTTATACAAAATCAAAGTTAAAATAAAAATATCCATTTAATTAAATAATTTAATTAAAATAAAAATATCCATTTAATTAAATAATTTATAAGTTCTCGAAAAATTTTTGGATTCTATCATTTCCTTGTCAGATTTTAAACATTAAATTTATATTCCAAAATTCTTAAAATTTAAGATTTTATAGAACTTTATATTTATATCTTTAAATTAAATTGAAAATTCATGTATTTTACAGAACATTACATTACAGAATTTCACTTTAACTTTGCCATCGAAATATCTCAAAAAAGAGCGAATTTTACCAGAAAATAACTCAAAACAAAATTTTTAGAAGGTAATCTAATGGATTGATTAGATTTTCGATTTGGTGTCTATATAAGACCCAATCAGGCCCAAGTCGATTTTTTTAAAAATGAAAACCTTTGATCTCTAATTATTTTTTTGTAAAAACCTTCCTTTTCCAAATATTTCCATGATAAAGTTAAATTGGAATATCCAGTAGATATAGTGATAGATTTAAAACGTTTTAAATATCTTGAACACTTACTTTGGGCACAACTGCTTGAAATAAATAATTACTAAGTGGCTTTGCGTTTTTGCTCATTGTAGTAATTACTATTATAGATACATCTGATCTAGGATTTTCCTGAGCAAAATGAAGTACCACACTTATGCCATTTCTTTCTTCAATTACCGTTAGAGGTGGATTTATCCCTGTAAAGTAAGTGACATTAATTCTTTGAAATGACACACACACACACACACACACACGCGCGCGCGCGCGCGCGCGCGCGCGCAGGGTGAGGAAAAGAAATATCTCGAAAACAAAGCATTTTTTAGAAAAATGTTTCATATGAAAGTTGTAGGGTTTAAAAAGATTTATTTATTGATCTTATCAGTGTAACTTTTGGATAGCGTCGCCAAGGACAAGATAATTTTAAATTTTTAATTTTTTTAAATGCAAACCCTTGCATTATTTTTATTGCACATTGTTGTAACTGATCTCAAGAGCTTTTCAAAACACTGCAATGACTTCTTTTGGTTAAGTACTCTTTGAGATATAAATTGATAAAGTTTACACATTTTGACATGAAATAAAATAAAATATCTTGTAAACTATTCATTTTTTGGCAACTGCACAGAATAATGAAACAAATCAATTGGTATAAAAAAAAACACATAGTTCTTCTACGCATAATTATTTTGTAAATAAAAGTATTGAGATACAGAAATGAATACGAGATATTTTATATTTCATATTAAAGTGAGCCAAAATAAAGTGTAAAATATCTTGGAAATTACTGATTTTTCGAAAAGCAATTATTCGGTGTTAAAAAAAGTTGCATTTCAAAAAAAAAAATATAATTGCGTATTGCAAATAATGTATCAATTTTTTTTTTATAAACAAAAGCGCTTTAGAGATTTTAAAGTCAAATTCGTTTTCTTAAATTGGAATATTATGTTTTATATATAGTTAGAATGTTTTATTTTACATATAAATATATTACCTTTCGGTCTAAACCTGATAGATAACAAAATAAAGATTCAAGAAAACAAATCATAAGTATTTAAGAAAACAAAAAATAAGTGAAAATTTAATATCTTAGATAAATGTAATCAGATGAGTAAGCCTGCGGTAAATGACTAATCAATAATAATTAATCTCAGCTTATTATTAATACTATAATTGTCATTTTTAAAATTAGATGCTCGAGTTGATAACATTAAAATTACCAATTTCTTGAAGAGATATTTTTTAGCATATATAGGGTGTCTGGAGGTTAACGGAAGAATTTTTGTGAGCAAGTAGAGCACGTCAATCTAAGTAAAAAAGTCTTGAATCAATTTGCAGAATTCGTAGTTAACGAGTCAAGATCAACGCGCGCAGCAGGATAAGACCGCCCCAGCCAGACGCGGGCTCGCCCGCGCGGGGCCGGCCTGACCAGCCGCTGCTGCGCTGTTAAGGGATGCGAGGAGTTGTTTATAATGGGCTAAACCCTCGTTCTTACTTACTCCCCTAAATATCTTATTGATAAACATTATTTAGTAAATATCACTGGCTTATTCTATTCATCTAAAATATTAAGATATCTAAGATATTAAATTTCCAACTCCTTGATATTTTTTTTCTTAAATATTTCATTATATATTGGATTTAGGTCAATAGATAATAATAAATACAATTATATGCAAGTTAAAATTTAATACTAATTAACCGGCTCAATCGTTCAAAATCAAACTAATTATTACAAGCAATGAGCCTAGCTAGATGTCGGTAGCCAATCAAAATTATTTATTATTATGAATTATTTCTAATAACAATTAATGTATACAATAATAGAGCGCTTTCGACTAATGGGATCATCCTCAGTAGCGATGTAAATAATAATAACGCATCAACATATAATTAACAGTCAAACATATTTCAACATTACGCAAATTTTTCTTGTCTCCGTGAATTAATCGTTGTTCCTCTCAACATCAGTCCAATGATCGAAACGCCATACAGTTGTCATTAAAGTATCCAAGTTGTCATTTTAATGTAAAATTCTTCAAATTGTTGATAAAGATAATATCCAAATTTGAAATCCATTGGTTTAACGTTAAAATTATCATGATCAATCTTTACGAAACAAATTATTAAATTAAATTTTACAAAAGAATTATTTCACGGGCAACATAAATATATATCCAAAAATTGTAAATTATATTTTTTTGGATAAACGCTTATACGGGCACCGGACGCGAAGCCCGTGAGATTGCCGTTGCATCCCCATTAATGCTCCGAGAATGGTTGACTCGCGGGCAGATCACCTGTGCTGGAAATAGGAATTAAGCGATAGGATGAGCGACTTTCGTCGAGCTGAGACCTCCTCGGTCCTTCTCGGGGAAGGGGGAGTTGTGACGTGACGCCTTGTAGGCGCTGTCACTGGTATTGGAAATATTTAGTACGAGTACGCCTGGATCCTGGGCTCCCATAATTTGCGGGAGAGAGGCATGGCGGAGTCGCGTGGACTCATTTACGCGCTTTATTTTCTTGTATCGATGTGAGAATTATTGCGTTAGCTATTGTAGCGACTAGGACTGTACGGGTGCGGTAAGTCTCATCCGAGACGAGGCGAAGAGTGGACAGAAGAGGACAACCGTCGAGAAGTTGCGAGAGCGACCTGCGGAGTGATCCTAAAACACAGGTTGTATCGTCTCTTCCGCCCTCCCTGCCTAACCGAATTGTGTTTATCGCTCTATATTTGCAGCTGCCGTTGAGCCAAGAGGCTGCCGGGAGGCCGAGTCCTCGAGAGGCAAAGAACCTGAGATCGAATTCCGTGCAGGACCCGATAGTGGAGACCGCTCAGAGGAACAGAACCATGACCCAGGAACGTCGGAAATGGCCTGCAGAAGACTCGGAAAAGCTGCCGCGTTAGCGACCTGCCATTTGAGTCGTGCGCCACGGGCCGTCGAACGCAGTCCCGTATGATTGGCCCTATAATTGGGGACCGCGAGGCCAATTGGGAAATAATTCGCGGTACGTAAGTGGGAGCGGCGGAGAGCAAGCTTCCTGCAGGACGACAGGCCATCACTGTCGCTGTGGCCGTCATACTGTGCGTGCGTGCGGAAGAACAGTCCGGGAAGGTGCTCAGGATCCAGGTTGTCGAGAGTCGTACGAGAGGACGAGGAGGACTCGAGGATAAGGTCGCCGTTTCGGTGAGACGAACCCGCGTAGTCTGCTCGCTCAACGGATTGAGAGGTTCGCGCGGCGGCATAGTCGGTCGGATTCAGTTATTGTTCAGAAATTGTTGTTAACGTAATCGGCTGCCGCACCATCATGTCGACCTAAGTATTTCGCGTCTCTCTCTCCCGCGTCTATTCGCCACAGCGCAGTCACTCGTGCGTTGTCGTTATCGTTTCTTATTGTACGGTGTTCAGAAGTGATTTTGTAAGATTGAGTGAATTTGTCGTGTCGAGCTGTCGAGAGGCTCAGTCCTGTAATATCACCTGTAGAATAAGGTTCAAATAAAGTCTCTAGCTGTCGACCTTTTAGTTCTCGGGACGAGGCGAACGCCGTCGAGGCGCAAACCTGCGCCTATTGTATTTTGCGCGCCCCGCATTGCTACCGAGCGGATCGAGTAAAGTCTTGGTCATCCGTTAGAGTTCGAACCGAATCGCGCAGGAAGACATAAAGGCTACGTTATACCGGCCTGTTAACTATGGAACCTGTAAGAGCCGCTACAGAATATATTCTTGTTACTATTTAGCTGCCTGCGTTAAGTAATTGTAACCTCTCTCGCCTCCCCGGATTTTTCCCGTCCACGTACCGAACCGAGCCTCTGCCAATTCCGTGGCTCAGCGGCCGTGGCTATCGTGGCCGTCGTGACTCGCGATTTCCGGTGAAGTTTCGTATTTTGTGATCTGGGTAAACTTCGCGTAAGAGTGGCACGCTCACTCGTGCCTGGCGCCCAACTTTATTGAGACATTTAGTGAAAGATCTCGTTCCCGGGAGTTCCGGAGCTCGCGAAGAAGTTGCCCGTCACTCGTGAGTACGGTCGCAAATTTGGATGTCACCATTATCCTAGAGGATCAAAAGATTTTATAGATTTGATAGATATGAAAAGCCGACAAACAGGGAGATACATTAATTATCACTCGCAGCATCCGTTATCACAAAAAGGAGCATTGTTTACGGTTTGATAGATAGAACATCATTGCTGTCTCACTCTAAATTCCAGGAAAAACATTTGATGCATATTATTAACATATTGTTGAATAACTGCTTTCCAAGGATTGATCAATTTATTATAACAATTTATATATTCCGATGAGTATCAATTATAGACAGCTCTACGTGTGACCGTCAATTGAGGACGGAACAAAATAAATTAGGAATCGTCAACACATAAAATTGATAAGAGAGGGGAAAAAGAGAAACCCCACCAATAAAGTTTTTTTACGTAGGGGAAAGGAAGTCGATGATTGGAAGATACGTATCCGGCAGCAAATCCGTATCACTTTGCTTGTTTAAACTATTACATTGTCTCTTGATGTAGACCATTTCAGAAACAATTCTTTTTACATATGGCGATTCTACATCCAATATTGCTATCTCACTCCAATTCATATCATGGTCATACTCTAGCCTATGGTTACACACAACAATAACCCATTCTTTTTTTAATGTCCGACATATGCTCTTTTATTCTTGTACTCAACTGTCTTTTCGTTTGTTCCACATAACTCATGTCACAATTTGAACAACTTATTTTATATACCACGTCATTTTTTGACATAGGATCAATTTTGTCTTTGTCCCTTTTAATAAATCTGTTCAACGTATTTGGGACAGAATAAGCTATATCATATCTATACTTTTTTGTAATAGGAAGAAATTCAGAAATAGATCTAACGTATGGAATGGTAAAAAAATTCCTCGGTTTTTTTTTTGCGAACAATGGTCATTAGATTTTTTTCTATTACTGTTAATCAGCATCTTGATTCTGGTGTTAATTGTTGCAAAAATGAAAGGCAACGGAAAGCAGTTATTCAACAATATGTTAATAATCAAATGTTTTTCCTGGAATTTAGAGTGAGACAGCAATAATGTCCTATCTATCAAACCGTAAACAATGCTCCTTTTTTGTGATAACGGATGCTGCGAGTGATAATTAATGTATTTCCCTGTTTGTCGGCTTTTCATATCTATCAAATAAAATCCTTTAGGATAATGGTGACATCCAAGAAGTTAATTCTATTATTCCAATCTCTAATGTGAACTGTAATCTCATGAAATGAATTGAAAGTCTCTAATATTTCATTTAATTGATCGAAAGGAGCTGCCAACAAAATGTCATCGACATATCTATAATATAAAGGAAGCTCAAAAGGAAGTCTTTCTATGATTTTAATTTCTAACTCCCGTAAAACCAAATCGGCTATGATGGGAGACAATGGTGAATCCATTGGTGTGCCGAAAATTTGTTTATAAACTATTTTATTAAAATGAAAAAAAGTTGACTCTAATATTAAATTTATTGTAGTTATGAAATTTTCTTTCGGAATGGCTGTGTTACGTTCAATTAAATTCTACCTATTTGAAATTCCCTCATATACATATTCAATTGATACGTTCGTAAACAGCGACACTACATCTAAAGATGCAACGATACATCCCGGGTCCAAAATTTTACCATTTAGTTCTTTTACTAATTTAAAACTATTGCCCACAGAGCTTGCAGCCTCTGGTTATGTAAATAGCAAGCTAATTCATATAGAGGGCTTTTTAGAGAAGAAATAATAACTCTAAGTGGATGACCTTTATGCAATTTCGGCAATCCATATGCTTTAGATAATAAACCGTCTGTGATCAATAACACAGGCCCACAAAAAAAAAGTTGTCTGCGCCATGGATCAGACCATCATATTTCCATGTATTKTCACTCGCTGAAACCGAATATGACCTTGGTTTTATCCCAGCACGTCTGGATTTTYCTRTATAGCCAAAAAATAYCTAAAAAAACCAAAGAAATCGTAAAACCGTACAACTCATTTTTAAACATCCACTGTATGAGCTTATAGATTCAAGCTCAAGATTCTTTGACGGTTATACATGTTAACGACATAACCCTAAAGCACTTAATAAGTGACTTGTAATCAAATAAACCTCTAACAGC
>JANQDE010000139.1:213170-241172 GCA_037157785.1 Cephalotes varians
TCATACAGTGGATGTTTAAAAGTGAGTTGTACGATTTTAGGATTTCTTTGGTTTTTTTAGATATTTTTTGGCTATATAGGAAAATCCAGACGTGCTGGGATAAAACCAAGGTCATATTCGTTTTCAGCGAGTGAAAATACATAGAAATATGATGGTCTGATCCATGGCGCAGACAACTTTTTTTTTTGTGGGCCTGTGTAATTTTCTATATGTACGTATATCTATATATTCTTTTTTTTAACCAGACAAAATATTCTTAACTATTACTTCTTCACTATTACTAAGCTTTTTAATTGGATTTTTTAAAATAATCGTATAAGTATTCGGGTCAGACAAAACCTCAATCATTCTACTATTGTATTCGACCAAATCCATAGCAACTGTCGCGTTATCCTTATCAGCTTTTGTGAACAAAATGTCCGGATTCTCCTTTGCAAAGGAGAGTCCCTCTTAGTACAAAGCAAACATTGTAATAATTTATCATTGTGATCAAAGTTATTTGTTATTTTTGATAATCTCTT
Organism: Cephalotes varians; assembly: GCA_037157785.1. Classification (NCBI taxonomy): domain Eukaryota; kingdom Metazoa; phylum Arthropoda; class Insecta; order Hymenoptera; family Formicidae; genus Cephalotes; species Cephalotes varians. Next base: position 213,692 of record JANQDE010000139.1, read on the forward strand.
AATAATAGGAACGGATTGGTTTCTAATTTCATTACCTATAATTTCGACTTCTTTGAATAGGTTCTTCTCAATCTCTTTTTTCACAATAAAGCTTTCTTCCTATCACAAAAAAGTATGAGTTTGATATAGCTTATTCTGTCCCAAATACGTTGAACAGATTTATTAAAAGGGGCAAAGACAAAATTGATCCTATGTCAAAAAATGACGTGGTATATAAAATAAGTTGTTCAAATTGTGATATGAGTTATGTGGGGCAAACGAAAAAACATTGGGTACAAAAATAAAAGAGCATATGTCGGACATTAAAAAAAAGAATGGGTTATTGTCTGTTGTACCTAACCATAGGCTGGAGTATGATCATGATATGAATTGGAGTGAGACAGCAATATTGGACAGAATCGTCATATGTAAAAAGAATTGTTTCTGAAATGTTCTACATCAAGAGACAATGTAATAGTTTAAACAAGCAAAGTGATACGGATTTGCTGCCGGATGCGTATCTTCCAATCATCGACTTCCTTTCTTCTACGCAAAAAAATTTCATTATGGGGTTTCTCTTTTTCCCTCTCTTATCAATTTTATGTGTTGACGATTCCTAATTTGTTTTGTTCCGTCGTCAATTGACGGTCACACGTAGAGCTGTCTATAATTGATATTCATCAGAATATATAAATTATAATATATTGAGTTATAATAAATTGATCAATCCTTGGAAAGGTAAGCGTTTATCCGAAAAAATATAATTTACAATTTTTGGATTTATATTTATGTTGCCTGTAAAATAATTCTTTTGTAAAATAATTTGTTACGTAAAGATTGATCATGATAATCTTAACGTCAAACCAAGGGATTTCAAATTTGGATATTATCTTTATCAACAATATGAAGAATTTTACATTAAAATGACAACTTGGATGCTTTAATGACAACTGTATGGCGTTTCGATCATTGGACTGATGTTGGGAGGAACAACGATTAATTCACGGAAACATCTATAAGAAAAATTTGCGTAATGTTGAAATATGTTTGACTGTTAATTATATGTTTATGCGTTATTATTATTTACATCGTTACTGAGGATGACCCGATTCGGGTCAAAAGCGCTCTATTATTGTATACATTAATTGTTATTAGAAATAATTCATAATAATAAATAATTTTAATTGGCTACCGACATCTAGCTAGGCTCATTGCTTGTAATAATTAGTTTGACAATTATATGTAATTAAACATACTTTTTAACTGAGATAAAAAAAAAACATTCCATTAAAAAAAAAGTTGAAATCTCCAAAACTTTCATTTATAAAAAAAATTATACATTATGTAACAATCCTGTCAAAGTCATGTAACTTTTGCATATAACAATAATAATTTTTTGTAGAACGTATAATTTTTAGATATGCAAGTTAGGTGCCCACCCTGTGTGTGTGTGTGTGTGTGTAAATATATAAAAAATGAACAAAACAACATCATAAAACAACACCATGATACATAAATTTTTCTAATAACCTGGCTTAATGTCTTCAAGGCAGATAGCAATGTCAGTCAATGGTTTGATTTCAGGCTCAGTATTTGCTATCTTCGACATACCGTTACGTAATTGCGTGTTTTCCTGCTGCTGTATTTTCGCATCCATTATTTCTGAATTACTATTTTTCTTGTACAAATCAACAGTCATATTAATTTTTGACGAATTTGAAGATGTCAAAATGTCCAAATTGCTATTCCTTTCACATTTTTTTGTATTTAGCTGTTCTGTCGCAACATGTTGCGACATGTTATTAGAGTCAAGAGATGAATTTTGTTTTCGAATAGGATCATATATGCTTTGAATTTTTGTCACGCTATTTGTTTTGCTGCAAAATAGAAAATATTATTCTTATGAATTTTAATTTTTGGAAAATTGGAGTTATTATTCAAAACTCAAGTTGTCGATTGAGGCTACTCAGAACTTAATCGGTTCTTAATCGGTTAGTTTTCGTTATTAATTCGATAATCTAAGGACTTCTAATCGGCTTGCATAAAGATACATATGTCTCATCATCACGAAACAATCTTATCTTATATCAGCTCCCAACTTATACAATTAAAGTTTTTGTATATAAAAAAGTATTATTAATAATAAATAAATATTTAATTTTGCGCCTCGTCATCGAAGTTACTGTTTTGTGTACATCGTTGGGACTTTAATTCTTGCATGAATTAAAAACGGAAAAAAATATTTTTAATTTTCATGTAATGTTATCCTAAATAAATCCTATAAAATATTAAAAAACATAAAAATTACAAATTTTGTGCGACTTTAAAAAAAAAGTTACAAATTTTGTTAAGTAGCGTCCATTTCTTTATACAAAAAAAATTGTTAACATCGACTTTTTTTAACTTTTTAACTTCATTGGTCATTATTTAACTAACAAGCTTTATAAAAAATTGATTGATCAAATAATTCCTTTTTAATCATATACACAAAATTGAAGAAAATGCAAAAAACAGATTTCGGAAAAAAATGCGTTCAAAGTTTTCGGCGTAAAAAAAATAGTAATCCTCGAAATATAGCAATTTTTCATTCCAAATTTCTTTATAATTTATATTTATATAATTTCTTTATAATTTATATTTTAAACAATTGTTTTGATGAATATATTCTGAATCGATGAAGAGAAATGAGGGATCGAGAAATGGAGCGCGCTCTGGACTGTCGCCGCGCTCCCGTTACAAGCGTTGCATCTATCGAAGGACTTCGAATTTCGCTCTAAAATTTTAGGAACATATTCTCGAAGAGTATTATCGATTTGTGAAAAAAATCGATTTTTTTCGACTTTATAAAATTTCTTCCTTAATACAAGGTTTCTTCCTTAATGAAAGATTCCTTAATTATTTGTTTCTCTTTAAATCATACAAACTTTTGTTTAAAATGTTTTTCCATATCTTCCATATTTCTCGAGTCACGGTTAAAGTAGGACAGTGCTCGGAAATAAATGCACATTTCGTCCTGATTTCCGAGGTGCAGTCCACCATCCTCTCACTACCGCTCGATGGTCGAACCGCCGATCACTCACGTGACGCTGTGCCTCAAAAGCATCACGATATAAGAAATATGCTGGAACCGTACCTTTCGGCAAATTACCATTAAAATATTTTACGTTTGAGAATATTCCTTCCATTGCTGAGAGATAGAATAAAGTCGAGAAGAGCGACATAAAAGCTTCGTCATGCTGATGCATTGACCGTTGGCTACCGAAGTCTGTACAAATCTAAGAAATCGCAGAATATAGTCATTGTTATTCTTTATCAGATCGCTTGCGTTATTTATTTGCAACCTCTCTCTCTTGATTTCCCGCGTATCGAACCATCCCTCTACCAATTTCGTGGCTAAGTTCCGTGGCTATCGGGACCGCTGCAGCTCGCGATTTCCGGTAAAGTCTGCGTTTCAAAGCTAGCACAAATTCCGAGCAAGAGTGGCATGCTCTCTCATGTCTGGCGTCCAACTTCGTTAGGAGTATTTATTAGAAATACTGATTCTTTGGGTCTCGGAAGTCGTGAACTCGCGGCAAAATTGCCGATAATCAATGACTCTAACCAGAAAATATTAATAATGACAAGGCTCGCACAAGGCCTTTCGACAGCATAGGCCGGAGGTCCGTAGAGCCAAAGGCCGGTTGCCTGATCGGTTTGACACCTCGATGCCTCCTTCGGGTAGGGCGCTCGAGGAAGAGGAAATTGATGACATAATGAGATGGAGGGCGAAAGCCCTGTCGGAGTTGGAGGATTGTACCAACGAACAGGCCGCTGTACTGGCTCTCGACGCCCTTGACAGGGTTGAGAGAGCCAGAGGAGTAAGCAAAAACCTCAAGGGTGACATAAGTCACGACCTAAAGGTTAGCGCTGCAATCGCGAGGCACGCAGTCTTGGCGGTATGCCAGCGCTCCACGCGATTTGAGACTGATTCGGTGTCGAGAGACCTGATTGACAAGTTGAAGGCGGAATGTCTTCGACTTTCGGAGAGGACAGACCAACTTAAAATAGAGCTGGACAAGCAAAAAGCTGGTCGTGAGTTTTTACTCCATGAGAAGAAACAGTCCAGGAGATCTAGCCCTGTGCGGGCTCCTGAATCCTGCCACCCTCACAGGGGGCAGAAGAGGGACCTCCGGGAGAGGAGGGGGGAACCGGACCCGGAACCTCCTGCCGCCACGTCGGCGGAGGCGGAGTACGACCCCCTTGTCCCGGAAATAATTACTTATATATCATGGGTAGCGGCCCGGGACGAGTGGGGGCCGTCAAATAACCGCCCCCTGTCCCCGATGGCCCGCTACGCCGCCGCGGACCCCCACGTTATGGGGGTCCTGCGTGACATTTCCGAGTCGCTTCGGAGACTGGAGTATCGCGTGGGGGCCCTTAAGGGGCGTCCCCCGCCGGCGCCTGCACCCCACTTGGGTGGGGGTGGCGCTGGGACGGTGGTGGCGACCCCGGGCCCCACGACACGATCAAGGAGAAGGAGGAGACGAGGGAGGAGGGGGAGCGGTTATCCCGACCCCCCACCAACCGTCACTAAACAGGCCCCCAAAGGGCCTGTTACGAGAGCGCGCGCGGGGCCCTTGGGCCCCGACGCCGCACCCGCGCGTACCGCGTCCGGGAGGAAGGGGACCACGGCGGTTTCCCGCGTGGTCCCCCCCGGCGCGGCCAAGCCGCCCCCTACGAAGGCTGCCCTTTCGAGCGCCCGGGGGGCGACAGGTAAAGGAGGGGAAAAGGGAGGAAGGAAGAAAGCTGGAACAGGAGGGGGGCAGACCCTCCCCCACCGGTCCGTGAACGGGCTACGGCGCGGGGGCGCCGGCCCGCACCGACGACAGCCGGAGCCGCCCAGGCGGCGCGCGATGAAAAGTCTGCCGGTAAAAAGGCGACGAGACCTCGGGCGACTGGGGCGGCTATACCGCCTGACCAGTCGTCCAAGGCGAAGAAGAGGAGGAACAAGGCGCTGATCCGGAGGCGTCTCCCCCGTTCGGCCGCGGTTGGTTTAACCGTGGTGCCGGGCGGGACTGCGACGACGGCGACGGTCAACGAGATCCTCAGGCGTGCTACGGTCGAGGTACCGGACCCGAGGGCGAGGTTCGGTATAAAAACCATACGCCCCAAGAAGTCGGCCACCGGGGACTTGATTCTCGAGATCCCCGGAGTGGACTCGGCCCGCAAGACGGACGAGCTTGCCTCGTTTCTGCGGGAAGTAGCTGGAGATGAAGCGGGTGTACGAGTCACCCGGCCGATCAGGAAGGTTGAGCTCCGACTGGCCAGGTTGGGCGAGCCCGTGACACGTAGAGATGAGGTTGAGGCCATTAGTGGCTTTGGAGCGGGATGCTGCGCGGAGGACATCCGCGTAGGCGAATTCCGTACCCCGAGAAGGAACGGTGAGACTACCTGCTGGGTCCAGGCCCTCGCTGTCGCGGGTGTGTCGGCGGCCGAGGCGGGGAAAGTCCAAATTTTGTGGTTTACGCCACGCGTGATCCTATTGAAAGGCAGGCCATTACGTTGCTTCAGGTGCCTCGCCGCCGGCCATGTACAGCGCTGTCCAGCTCCCGTGGACAGGTCGCGATGTTACAATTGCGGCGGCGAGGATCACCACGCGTCAAGATGCCGCGCGCAGCCGCATTGCCCGCTGTGCGAGGAGCGGGGGAAGACTGCTTCCCACCGCCCCGGGGCGCAGGGATGTCCCCCTGTCCCTCCCGCTCGCGTGGCGGGATCGGGGCAACCCCTTCCTTCCCGCGCGGGCGCTCTCCGCGCTCGCAGGACGGGACCAGACATCGGAGGTGCCGTCACTGGTACCGCGGAGCTACCCACTCCTGCGGAGGTGACGGTCCAGCCGGTGCGCGCGGGCGGTGAAGCCTCTACTGCCTCGTCGCCTCGCAGCCCACCGGGCAAGAAGGCCCGCACTGTAGAGGAGCCCCCGTCACTCATGGATGTGGAGCCGCTCCCTCAGCGTAGGCCTCACCCCGATGTCAGATACCGGGAAGAGCCAGTTCCCGGTGTCGAGGCGTTAGCAGAAACATTGGAAGATATGGGGGAGGGAACGTGGGGCGCTTAGGCTCCCCCCCCCCTCTGACCTGCGTACCAATGACTCGCGATTGTGAGGGCGGGTCAAGTACCTGGCCGCAGGCCGTATCGCAGCGGTCAGGAGAAGCCCGCCCTCCCCAGGAAAGGTTAACGAGAGTTGAGGCCGAAAGGCCAGCCCGGGGGACTAGCCAGTTGGAGTACCAGTGGTGCTAGATCCTGGTGCCCCCCGGTAAGGGCCGTGAATGGAGTGGGTTTTTTAGCCGGTATGTTGGCCACGCAGCATGGCGCGGCCTCCGAGTCCGGCACTACCCCGAAGCCCGCGCTCGTCCTGGTTAGGACTGTGGCGCGGGTGGAGGGGTGTCCATCAAGGATTTTTCCCACTAACAAAAAAAAAAGCCTTTCGACAGCGCACAAATATGGCGGGATTATACAATTATACAGAATACGTTACAATAACTACACGCGGTACGCACGAACGATTGCGTTGCGGCGACGATACGCGGGGGAGAGAGATATGCGAAATCGAAATCAGAAATAGATTTATATTTTTATTTTACCGAGTCACACAAGTATTCGATCATTTCTCTTGTTGTTTTTTAGAATAAATCTACTAGAGAAATCATACGCACACACGCACGCACGCGTGCGCACTGTGATGTGACGCCTTCGGTACTGTCATTAGAGCAAAGGGGGGAAACTTGGGGGTGGTGGTCCTCTCTTGTCTGGGAGAGGGTTCATCCCATTTTGGAGCATTCTTTTTGTTTAGTTCATTGTGTGAGTCCGAAGGAACACTGTGGAGTGGTTGGCAGTTTTATTTTATGTATTATGGGGATCCTTAACATCGTTTTTGGAGAGAAGTAGCATGGAAAGGAGAGCATGACGTGACGGAAGAAGTGCCGCCGCAAGTCCTAAATCAAGTTCTCGCCCCGCCACCGAATGGAAAGGAGATTCCAGCGATCTGACATTTGATTAAGATCTACACGGTTTTGGATGGAATGAACATGGAAAGGACTCCGCTGTGGCCAAACAGAGAGAGGGTCCCAAGATCGACCAAGAACCTCGGGGAGGATGCTTGCCACGATCTGCCAGCTGGACGAAGCCTCCTGCCCCAGACGGAACGGAAAATTCCTGACGATATTAACGAACCGAAAAGTGTTTCTGCAATTAGCGGATCTAAGGACCACATAGAGACCGATCGAGGGCGCCTCATGCACGTTATTGAAGGGATGCGCCAAAAATCTGCGCAGAACTCGAGGGGCCTGGGCGAGCGCCGACAGCAGCCACTGTTCGGCGAGCAAGCAATCGAGGAGGACTGCAACCGAGCGAGCCCGGCGATCCCGTTTCTACCGAATCTGTCACTCCGACCAGATATTACGGTAAGCCCCGTATAGAGTCAAGGCCTTGCTTGTTGTCGCGTATATGATAAATTTGTAATTATTGGCGTGCGGGACCGAGCGAATGTTAAAGTATCGTTATAGCGAGGCTGACCTGTCCCGGGTACCGGGGGGAAAAAACTCCTCAAGATTGCTGCTGATAGTCATTTTGCGTGTCGTTGCGTCTTCTTGTCGTGAATTCTCGTATATCGTATTGTTTCGGGCTGCGGGTTCTGCCGTTCGCGTTTCATTTCGCGTATCATATCATCTTACTTCAAATGAGCAGYCCGCGAGTTGTCATTTGAAGGGGACGCATTGCGTCACCTCATTTTTCAAGTATCATTTTCAATGTATTGTTTCTAGCGCGCTGTATTGCGAGTAATAGCCGAAAGACGATCGTTCCAAAATATCGGTTTCAAATCGGATTTGCGCATGGCCCTTCGCGACTGCCGATGCCGTGCGAGTCGCGTCTCTGCGAGCAGAATATAATGTAAAGCATCCTTAAAGCGTGTCGTATCGAAACCTTATCGAGGAGTATTGCGTGTCCGTTTTCCATGGAATTAATAGTGTTGCGTCGGGTTTCCGAGCGCATATTCGCGCGTCCGACTCTCTAGAGAAGCGTATCATTCGATGCTTATATATTTCTATTCCTATTTCTTATCCTTTTTTTATTTAAATATATTTATATTTTTGTTACTCTATTCTGTTCTGTGTTGGTCATTGCTTTCGCCTTCTCTCCCCCTTGCCGCTCGAATTAAAAGAATCACGCCCCTCTGCCATATATTGAGCGAAGAGCGACTGGACTAATTTCGAGATTCGTGGAGTATATTAGATTAGCGCGATTCGCGTCTGGCGCCCATTTCTCAAGTACGTGTGTTGTCGCATAGTTGTGTCGCATATCATATCGTTCTTTTTGTTGCGTATCATGTCGTTCCTTTCGTCGCGTATCGTCTCGTTCTTTTCACGTCTTGCATCGTCTTCGGCATTGCGTATCTTCTCGTTTTCATCATTGCGTATCGTCCCTTCATCACCGTATATCGTAACGTTCCCATTATTAAGCTCCTCAAATCATCGCATATCGATATAACGATTTAGAATTTGGATGGGTTCTCGGAATTCGGTGATATCAAGGGCTAGCCTGTCGCAGCACGCACGCACGCACGCACACACTTTAATAATAATATTTCAATATTAATATAAAAAGCTGTATTGTCCACATTGTAATTATCATAGTATTATTATAATTATTGTTAATTATATTGTTGCGCCCACAACGCGTTTGAACGTACTCGCGTTTGTGCGACCTACTCACAAACACACTACCGCACCCGCGACGCGTGCACTCACTTTCGTCAATCGTACAAATAATAATTAATAAACTGCAGAGCCTTGAAAGAACGAAGGACTTTATTGTAAAGCTGTCAATTCAAATAACAAGAACTCTGAACTCCTCGATACAAAAGAACATCATTCTTCTTCGAACTTCACTCCGCGCTTATATCGACTTTTCCCACGCTCAACTGAAGTCGAACGACTCCGACGGAACAGGAAACGAAGCCGCGACAATATTATTGTAAAATATGTATAATATGATAATAATAGAAAATTGAATTTGGTTATAAAAATTAAAATTATGTAGGAAGGAAAATATTTTAATGATAATTTGCCGAAAGGTACGGTTCCAGCATATTTCTTATATCGCGATGCTCCTGAGGCACAATGACATGACGTGAGCGTATGGCAGCTTGGCCGTCGAGCTACAAGCGGTAATGGAAGAACGGTGGGCTGCGCCTTAGAAATTGGACTGAAATGTGCATTTAATTTCGAGCACTGAAGTAGGACATTCTGTATATGCAGGATGTTTTGAATTTAAGAGGATCCTAAAGTCGTCTGTTTTATCAACAGAATGCGATTTTTAAAAACGTTATTTTTCTAGTTGCTTTTACAGATTTTAAAATCCTTTTCCACAATTATAAGCAATAATGAAGAATACACTAGTCAATTTAAAAAAAAAAAACCAAAAATTTTTCAATATTTCAATTTTTTATCATTTGTTTTATAAAATCGACCAGTATATCCTTCGTTATTGCTTATAATTGTGGAAAAGGATTTTAAAATCTGTTAAAAAAATTAGAAAAATAACGTTTTTAAGAATCACATTCTGTTGGTAAAACAAACGACTTTAAGATCCCCTTAAGAGAATCCTAAAGTTGTCTGTTTTACCGACCAAACACGATTATTTTTTTCGCATGCACTAATTTTTTTATTGATTGCATAGAATTATAAATCCTTTTCCACAATTAAAGTATAGACAATAACGTAGTGCGGAGTATGCGATTTTATACGGAAAACGAAAAAAAAATAAAAAATTACAGTTTTATTATCAACTTTTGATGTCGACTCGTAACAACATTGCTTTATATAAAAGTTGTGTATATTGTAAGCATAAAACAACCTTAGTCCCAGTTTACTTCTACAACAATAGGAACAATACTATGCTTTTAGAAATCAGCTAAGAGCTTTAGTAGAAAAGATCAGTACAAACGAAAAATTTATGCGAATGTGAGCGATATCGGTATAGAGCATAGGTACAAAGCGTGTTGTCCTTGTCATTTTCATTATCGACAATCGTGTTATCCTTGTCATTTCATTTTTAGTTCTGAATTAGATATGTCTGTATTATCGACATCGTTGAAGTTCAGCCATCTGTATAGCATCCCCTTAAATTCAGGATATCCTGTATACATCTATTTGGATAAATTGCATCAAAAAATGGCGAACATTTCTAGATAAATGCATCAATGCATGCATCATCATATTGAAAAATCATGTTTCTTCTAACAAGTAACGGAACATTTTTTAGTAATATTGATAAAGCTCGTGTCAGATTAGAAACTGAGATTAAGATTGTTATTTAATCAATTAGAATTTAATCAATTGGAACTAGAATTAGAATTTAATCAATTTAACCGATCAGAAGAAAGAAAACCAATCTCAAGTTTAGTGAACTTTGCTTTAATTAGTCAAATTCTAATCTAATCTCAATCTTAAGCTCTAGTCTCATATGGGCTTTAGTAATAATGTAATAATGGCTGGAGATGAGACTATCAATCCCTGTATATCATCTAGATCTGAAGAGTTTCTTTGTGATTCCCACTAAAGATTATGAACTGAAAATTTGTATACACGAGATATATAGGTTCGCAATTTGTTACTTACAAATCCGTCGCTCTCATATGGAGCCTTGACTAGGTCAGTTTTTTTTTTTTTTAATTAGTAGACTTTACTATTTATTTTCAGGCAGGCAATTCAAATAGTTTATTTGTGATAAAATAAGATAATGAAATTATTATCTTTTCTTTGAGACATACAAAAAGATACAAATATGTTTAAAAAACTAAATGTGTTACAAAATATCTTTCTAATATGTTATTTAATAAATAAATTAACCCATAATTTCAAATCTGTGTTGGAAATTATATCACATACCCGTGAGGATAGTCTGGTGATAACTATGGTTATTAAAAAGAGTGTGTAAAGTGTGGGACTACCATCTCCACATTTTTGCTATTGACGAATTTGCTATATGACTCGCATAAATAATAATAATATAAAGTGATCGTAGCACAGTGGAGTATTAGTGTAATAGTCAGTTAGTGCAATAGTCTACACTCCGGAGGATCCAGATTCAAATCCGTCTCATCGCGCCACAATATTTTTCTCTTTTAACGGCATAATAACACTTCGATCTTCACGGACCAAAACAATTCCCCTGATCGGGGGACCAGTTTACCAGAGGCTCTAAGCCACAGTGAACTAACTCCGAAGATGAGATTGTGACGACGCAGTAGAGGACATACGATCCCTACAAAAGAAATTTATAAAAAACTACAAAACACACCAAAAAAAAAACAAAATAATCATTTCACGATTCATTTATGAACTTTTTTTTTCAATAAATAAATTAACATAACATGAATAAAGAATATTACAATATGTTAATTTTGTAGATGGATACAAAAACAACCCAGAACGTTACAAAATATAATATTCACTGATGAAAATTTATTCACATACTCAGAAAGGTTTTTAATCTTTTTTAATATAATTATCACCGGATTATCACGAATATATGGTATAATTTCCAACACAGATTTAAAATTAAATTATGGTTTATTAGGTAACATACTAGTAAGATATTTTGTAACATATTTGATTTTTTAATACATATTTTGTATTTTTTTAAGCATTATATGTCTCAAAAAATTGAAAAAATAATTTCAGTCTTATTTTATTATAGATAGACCATCTCAATTACCTACTAGACTGAAAATAAATAGTGAAGTCAATTAAAATTTTTTAATGATTATTTAAAAATATTTATCAATATTGTTAGAAAATGTTACGTTGCTTGTTGAAAGAAACATAATTTTTCACATGATGGTGCACTGACACATTCGTCCAGAAATATTCGTCGTTTTTTTGGGTGCAATCCAAACAAATGGATAGAACGCAGTGAACCACTTGGCCGGAGAAATCGACTGGATTTGATCCTGTAGACTATTTTCTTTGGCAATACTTAAAAAACTACATTTATTGGAAACCGATAAATAATTAGCAAGAATTACATAATATAATGGAATCATCGAAGCAATAGCAAACGTATCTCTTCAAATGATGATACGCAATGCTAGAGAGAGTTTATTGCGACGAGGAAGATTGTACATACATGAATGATACACAATTTGAACATTTGTAGTATAATAAATTTGTAGTAAAATAAAAGAAATAAAATAATTTATTATTAAATTTTAAATTATTATAAAGTAATTATTACAAAATTCATTATTTAAAATAAAATAATATATTTTAATCGATAATGACCTTCTTTATAAGGATACATATAGAATATGAAATCAGCACAGATTTCTGAAAGAAATATCACTTGACAGCTTGTACTTTACATATTGTGTAATATGTATATACTACATAATATATAATATGTACATACATTATATAATATGTACATATTATATAATATGTAAAGTACAAGTGACATTTTTTTCAGAAATTACTGATTTACTGTTACTGATTTCATATTCTATATCCCTAAAGAAGGTCATTATCGATTAAAATAAATAAATTATTTTATTTTAAATAATTAATTACATATTATGTAATAATGTTTTCGCTTCCGTAATATTTTCCGTAAGATGTTATCTGCACAAAGCACATTTACGCGAAAATCAGTAAAAGTAATCTCACTTTACATATGTAATCTTTATATCGATTTTGATATAAGATTGATAAGAAAGATTGCCTTTAGAACTGTGCATTATGTCATAATGCATGAGTGCGCAAATCTCAGGCGGTCTGATTCGCAAAGTTTAAATGTTTATAATTCAAAAACTATTGTAGCCTTGACACTTTGATATTAAAATTTTCTCAAAATGATCTCAAAAATCTATATTTAAATGTTGTTGCCGTCTTTACACCTGAACATCCTGTAGACGCACGCATGCAGTTTCTGTACATTGATATTAAAAAACTCAATTTTCAAAAAATCAATTTTTTTTTAAAATTGAAAGAAGGTCTATAATACGGAATCAAAATTACCACATAAATGTACGATTAGAAAAAAATTATTTGCTATTATTTAATTTGTATTTCTCAAACTTTGGACGCATTTATCTCGAAACCATGTTTTTTATCAACGTTGATGATAATTCGAACAGTTTTCAATATTTTTCAACAAAATTTTATGTCGTATTTGTATCGTTACTTGTAATGAAATTCTCTACTGATTGATCAAGCCAATTTTTTAAATTTTTAATTTAAAAAATTTTTATAAACAATTAAATTTCAAAATTTTTATCAAAAAACTCGAAAAATCGATTTTTTTTTCAAAATTGCATAATTTTTGTAATTTTCCAAAATTCAAAAATTTGACAATCAATAGCCACACAATCATTTTATAAGTGTACATATTGTGTATTATTTTTATAGCTTTGATGATTTCACAAGCTGAAATCATGCCGACCATGGAAAAAGAATTTTTTGATAAACTTCAACGGCGGTAAAAAAATTATTTAAATCTGGATTGAAAATAATCAAAAAATATCTTTTTATTCCTTATTCATCACATTTCAATCAATAAAATATGATCTTTTTCAAAATAAATTTATTTCCTTTCGAAAAAGAATCACTAATTTTTCAGTATCAAGAACGTATGTAGCTCCTCTTAGATATACAACTTTTTTATAGCTCTCATTAGCCCTTCCACGATTTTATAATTTTTGACAACTTTTTTAATCTATTTATTTCAATTTATTTTAATGATTTTATACGATTGTACATTTCGTGTAAAAATAATTACTAGATTGATTAACTTTGAATCTTATCTTATTCGGCGTATTCGTCCGTTAAAATCGAAAAATAATGCATTTTTTCGAGATATTTTTCGAATTTTGTAACAGTTGCTTAAGAGTTGTTTAATAAAGTTATTTGTTAAAAGTGCGAGAAGTTTTCGGGTAATTGGTACAATAGGTATTAGGCATTTATTATATTATTCGAGATATTTCACTTTTACATTCAGATTAGATCAATGTACAAGTGCATACAACTTGATATTGATATCAGTATCAGATTGCTCTCGCCTTGATGAAGTGAACAGCAATGTTCACAAAACGTTAAACAATGAATCAAGATACAGAGACAACCTCTCAGCATTTTTAAAGAGAATACCCGTGGAAGCCTTAAAAACAAAGTTACTTGTTGTATGTAATATTTAGAAAAATAAGAATAAAAACAAAATTATATAAATTATTTTCAAAGTGGCCAAGACTTGCGAACCGCACAAGTAAGGTTTTGCTAAGGTATCTAAAAATTTAGCTAGATATAAATCTAAAAATTATTTTTTAGACAATTAAAATAATTACACAGCACTCTCAAACTAATTACTAGAATGTCAAAACTTTTTATAATATTGTTCATTATATTTTAATTTCCTATGTAACTATTTTGACGGTTTAACAAAATTATTTTTAAATCTAGTTAAATTTTTAGATACTTCATAATGAATTCGGTTAGACGCACTAGTGTGCACTAAAGTGCACGCAATAAAGCAATTATACACTGACCTAATCTGAATGTAAAAATGAATGTAAAAGTGAAATATCTCAAATATAATAAATGCCTAATACATATTTTATCAATTAACACAAAGTATATTGAGGATTTCGCGGTTTAATTTGTTTCTGTATTTATATTAAACACATCTTTATGTTAATTTGTGTACAATGATTTTAATGTGTACCAGTACACAGTAAGTCCAATCAAATTCGTTAACAGTTTTTAGATACTCAACAAAATTTTTTCCATATATAATGTTATTATTTTAATAGTTTACGTAGTTTACGTAAAATAGAAAATGATTTGATATTTCTGGCTATGAGTCAGTTGCATATCACTGATCTAAAGTATTTTTTGCTGAAATATTGCAATTAATAAATAAAATAATTTAATACTTAATAATTTAATACTTTAGCGATACTTTAGTATATGGAACAAAGTCTAGAATAAGATTTTTCTTTTTAATTGAAGATACTTCTAGGTTTTTAATAATTTATTTAAAATTTAATTAATATCTATAGATATGCTTACCTTTGTGACAAGCGTGTATTCAATACTGTACCCGATAAACTTTGTTTAAGTAAAGTTTCTCCCAATTCGTTCAATTCTTCCAATGCTTTAGCTTTACTGTCTAATTTTTCTTCATCAATATTAATAGTTTCGTCTACGGAATATTGTTATTTAAAAGAATAATACAATAAGTATAATAAATACAAAAATATATGCAGAAAATATAAATTGTTTCAATATTTTATAAGATTTTGATTTTTGTGTTAATTTTTTCACGATTTATACTCACTTTTCTTATTCATGGGTGAGATACTGATTGGTTGCATTATGGCATTTGGCATCAAAAAATTTGCTTCAGACTTGACTGGTTTTTCTAGTACACTAAAGATATCTCCCAACATATCCATATCTGAGCAATGATTCGTCGATGTGCTCTGCATCGTGTTTAAATTGCTTTTACAGGGAATAATCTCAGTGGGAGATGACAGATCCAAAAGGGATGGTTCATTGTCAATTGGCTTAGAAGCTTCTGTTGCAGATTTTGGAAACTGCCCAAGGACAATAATAGAAGTATACTTCTCAAAGACTTGATTCAATTCATCGCTCGCAGCTAGTACATCCTCTGTCACAAAATACACAGAAAATCAATTAAAAAGGTTAAAGATTTGTTGATTATAAAACTAATATGAAGAAAAAATCGATGCAGATGAATCAAATAACAGGTATTGATGCACAATCTAGTTTTGTCATTTTATAAAATAAACCGATATTTAAATCAAAATATTCTTCGCACATTTTTTTCGCAATATTACATAAAATATTCAGATTTTAAAATATATAATTGTGATTTAAATTTTTTAAACTAATTAATTACATTATAAACGTAAACAGAATTTTCTAAGCAATAGTTATAGGAGATTTAACGAATGAATTGTTATGTTTAAATATGACAAGATACCAAGCATTTCAATGTTGCCCTGAGTTTCGTTGGCAAGTTTCAATAAAATAGGTTTCAGTCGCTCGCATGCTTGATATAACTCTTTCATCAATTCAAGATCTTCTGCACTAGTTTCATTCTGATTGTATGAATCTAGCATTTCTGACAATAGCATTACATTGTTTTGCACAGACTCTAATTCCATGCCTCTTCGCGAATTCAATTGCAGTCGTTCTTCATCCTACAAAAAATTTGCTTGACTGGTTTTTCTAGTATATTTCAAATATTTTTAAAATCCTTTTTTTAATTTACCCAATGTTTTTTCATTACAGATATCTAAATAGATATCACATTAAATAAATATCTAAATAGATATTTAGATATCTATCTATAACAAAAATCTTTAAAAAACATTGAGTATAAATTTAAAAAAAAAGAATTAAAAATATTTAAAGAAATATGAAGAATGAAGTATTTGTGAATTTCAGTTTTTCTAAATGTTTCTAAAACATAGATACCTCTTTCACCATAAACTTAATCAGTCGATTTGCAGTCTGCAGATCAGAAGGATCTTTACTATGAAGTAATCTACGTAAATGCCTTGACATCTCTTCATTTTCAAATATATTATTTTTTATCTTGGATAATTTTTGACTTTCTTCACTGTTTGACATTATAAATGTTGCATCCTCCTGTAATTTGTTTTTATTTGTATATTGCAAATCATTAATAATAATGAATTCATTAATAAATAAATTAATAATTCAATTTAAATAACAATTTAAGCACTATTTAAGCAAATGTTACAATGGTAGTGTAAAAAAGTAAAGTGGAAAAATAATATTTAATATTTAATAATAGTAACTAGTAATAAGTAAAAGTAATAATAGTAAAAAAATAATAGTAAGAAATCCTAAATAATAATAACAATAATTATATTACAATAATAATAATAATTAAAAACAGTTTGACAATTAAGATAAAATTTACAGATAAAATTTAAAAATATAATTTGTTTTCTAAATATAATTTATTTGCTAAAACTTAAAATAAGATTCTTTTGCATCTATATGCTTAATCTAATAAATCATTATTAAAAATATTCTTGATATATTTTAAAATTAAATTATCAATTAGAACATGAACTTTTTACAAATATTACAAAACTCGCAAATGTTTTTTCCCAATTTTAAGCATTACATATTATAGTACAGTTATATATAAGAGATATATTTTTATACGTGTTATGTGAAAAAGATAAACACCTTTGAAAAAAAAATTAGCTTTTACATTTTAAATCATCAAAACAATAAGATATAAAAAAGTTTAAATAAAACTTTTCTGAAGAGCATTTTATAATGATGTATTCAGATTTTTTTAAAATGTTACATTTTTCAAAATATTTTTATCACCTACTTATTTTTGGAAATTTCAAAAGATTTTTATAATCAAATTAAAATTTATTTAAATGCAAATCAACCATAACAAAATTATTTTCTAGAAACATATTTTTGTTAAATGAGTTATAAATGTTATGCACGTTATACGTAATCGTCTTATTCACTAACAAGGGCCACTATTTAATGTAAATTTGTTTCTCTTGTTAAGAATCAAAATTTAAAGAACACAAAATAACATATTTTTTTTACATATATGTTTAATTTTCAGTTTAAGAAATAAAACATCTTTTATAGCTAAAATCGTTTTTCGGTATAAAAATAAAATATCTCTTTTATCACATATTTAATATTATTTATTAAAAAAATATTTCAGATAAACTTTAATTTTTAACATAAAAATAAATTTTTTTTTTCAAAAGAGGACGATAAATGAGTAAAAGTAAAGCAAATTTTTATATTTTTTAATAATTTTTTTATTACAAAAAATATGTTTTTCGCTAGTTTTTGAGCTACTGAATCTGATTCTGACCTTTAAAAAATTTTAATTTGAGAAAATATTAAAATCAACATATAAGGCTATTAAACATCTAATAAATTATTCAACATCTGTAAATTATTATTGTAGAGCTTTACGAATGTATTAATTTGTGTAAAATAAAACATGATAATGTTCTTTAATAGTTTATGTTCTGCTTGATAAAAAAAAGAATTACTAATATCTAAAAAACAAAGACATTGATGAAAACTACCTCGATAGGACCTCGTATAAGGTATTTCTATAACGCGATTTTACTTTAGACAGTAAATGAAAAACTAAACTTAGCAAAAAAACTGGAAACTTACTTTACTATTAACTTTACTATTAATCCAATGGATCACTCTGCCGAATTCAAAAGAAAATTGCAAGATTTAGTTCCGTACTTTAAGATTAAAGATTTGGAAAACAATAATTACAATGAGGAAATAATGCAAGCAGACACATTACCAAAGGAAGAACATACAAATTCCGAAATGAAAAACATACAAAATTTGAGTGACGAAGAACTAGCACTTAAAAGGCGATGGAACGTAATTTTCAGCGATTTTTTTGAGAGTGATTAGATTTTATTTTTAATAGCTCTCTTACTTAAAGTTATGTTGTGCATGAAATAAAAAATTTTACGTTCATGTTGTTTAAAATAGAATAAATTGCATATTACTTTCTGTTATATTTAAAAAATATATATATTTATTCAGTTCTAACTTTTTGTGCTCTTGGTTTCGTATAACGCGAGATTCCTATAACAGAACATTTCTCGCGTTATAAAGGATCCTACTGTAATTTAAATCTTCTAAAATTACTTTTGTCTTTTGTGTGTATTATGTATAAACATGCATGCATGCACGCGCGCGCGATGCATACTATATATATTCTATGTATAATATTTAGATTTTCATTAAAAATATTTTACTATTACATATTTTCCTACTAAAAATTGTAAGATTCATGCAAAAAATATTTATAAACACCAAGATCCGCTTTGATCGCTTCACTTATTAATTTCTGTTGCTCACATATCGATTTTTTAAATATTTTCACTTATACAGTTTCATACTTTCATTAACATACCGTTCTCATATTAGCAACTTCTTGCATATTTAATAGATTCATATGTTGATTTTAATATTTTCCCAACAAATTAAAATTTTTAAAAGTCAGAATTCAGATTCAGTAGCTCAAAAATTACAAAAAAACATACACTTACTTGCCACACCGAAGGCTAAAATTGGCCTATTTTATCCATCGTCCTTTCTTATTCACTATTTTTGTAAAGATATATAAATCTTGTTACTAAGAAATAATAATAAATCTTATTATTAAAAATAGTTTTTTTAATCCTAAAATTAATAATAAATTAATTGTAGCTTTTTTTCAAACTAATGGAATATTATTTTGTACAAATTATCTAAAATATCTGAATGAGTGAATTCTTTTCAAAAAAGGATATTCCAATTTAAAAAATTATGTAAAATAATATAATAACAATATTTTAAAACTTTAGTTAGAATGATAATCTAAGAGTGCGTTCAGAGAAACACTGTTAATATAATGTATGTATAGATTTTCAGCGATGAATTGCGCTAATAGCGTCTTCCCCATACAACCTGTCTTAATATAAATTCATATTGTGCAAATCATGTGCAAAATAATAGACACACGTGCGCACGCACACGCACATACAGGCATACACACATACGAGACATAAATTGGATCGGTAACTTCTACATGATTAACATGCTTCTACATAATCTATATGCTAACTTTAGGTAACGCCAATCATGTCAAGCATTTGGACCAACAAATAAAAATACCTAATTGATATGGTCTCATAACAAGAGTTTTAAAAAGAATCAGTTACAAAAATCAACAATAAAAAAATAGAAGTTTCAATTTAAAAAATTCAATTTGATCTTTAAATGACATCGGAGACTCCAAAATCAAACTGTCATCACTAGATACTTAGATAGATTTTTAAAGTCCTATAACTTTGCTTCTTATATATTACATGTTTTTTATTAGAGTTATTTTCAAAATATTTTAATATTTAGATTTTTTAAAAATATTACACGTAGAATGTTTTACAAAAACCCTAAGTATATTCTGTTTACTGTGTATTCTATTTTACTGTATATTCTATTTACTATAAGAATAAAAAAAATCATATATGGACATGGAAGAAATGTGTATTTCCTTTTTGAATTATAAACTAAATTATAAATTTTTCTAAATTATAATTTTTTTATTTATAATAGAATTATGATAAAAATATTTTGATAAGAAATTGCTGATTTTTTCTGCAGCAATGCATGTTTCATATCGATACCTTATGATATGATGATTGTTGAAGACATTCTGAAATGTTGTAAATTTTGTTATAAAAACAATATCATTTCAGAATACTTCCACAGTAACAATTAGAGTATTATAAATAAAAATCTTGAAACATCTTTACAATTAAAAATTCAGAAGATTTAAATCAAAATAGCAATAAAGTCAAATGCACGTAATTTCTCTGTCATTGTGTAATTAATTCTGTTGTAAATAAAAATTATTTAATTCAGAAAAGATGTTTTTGGATACAAGTTCATGACTTTTTTCATATATATATTTTCAATTAGAATGTACTATTAGTTTTAATTAAAATATTAATTTTTCTGTATATAAGATGATAGAACTGGAAATTTCAAGATTTTTGACAAGTGATTATTCTATCAAGCTATCTAGCATTTCAAAATAAGAGATTAATTGCATATTATGTTGTTTTCAATATTGCTATATTAGAAAAACAGGAACATATCTGCAACATAATTGTCAGACTATATATAAATATAGCAATTGAAAGGTAACCTCAATAACTCCCTGCTTCTTCAACATCTCATAAGCCTCCTTAATTTTTGATTCGCGAGGATATTCTCTGATCCATGCATAAAGAAGTTGCAGAACCTTTTGCCGTACATTTGCTGTAGTGCGATTACCTAAATATTTTGGTGAAACCAATTTTATCATCTCATTAAGAAAACGGAATTTACCAACTTCCGCATGAAATAGTGGGCCACATCTCTTCATACACGTATCTAGTAACTGAAAAAAATAAAAATCTATATATACAGACTGTGTAAAATTTATAAATTTCAAATTCTCAAATTCATGTTAAGATTAAAGTACTATGTTTTATTATCTCCTTAAGTTTTACATTGCTTTAAAATTTAATCTACATTAATGTTAGAAATAACGAAAGATTTTTAATAGACATTTTATTAATAATACTACTACATACATTTTATTAATAATGCTACTACATACATTTTATTAATAATGCTACTTTAAATTCATTACTAATAAATTTAAAAAGTTAAAATATTTATCAATTATAATACTTTAATATTAATAATCTATTTTAAATTAATTTAAATATATGTAATTTTAACAATATATTAAAGCAATTTGTAAAATATTTAAAGACAACATACCAAAAGTGCTTGCAGTGCTTCTGATTCATTAAGTGATTGAATTTGTGTGGCCAATAATTTGATACCTATTTGAATACCCTCTGTTTCTTTAGTAAGCATCACACAAAATGCTTCAATGGCCGCTACATCTGGTTTCTGATTTTGTGGATTTGTAACTCTTTCTATAGTATTTTAAATACATATATATTTATAGATTATTAAAAAAAAACACACACACAAAGCGCGCGCGCGCGAGAGAGAGAGTGTGTGTGTGTGTGTGTGTGTGAATGTCCATTATCATAAATAGTTATTTCCTTTTATTACATCGGTGCAAATTTCTTGCCGATTTTTTGCAATTTTTTTTATTACAATAAAAGAAATCGATACAATATAAATTAATCGAAATATTTTCTATCGTTTTCCATGACTTTTTCTCATCTTTCCGCAATTGTCCTTTTCCACAGCTGCAGAGTGTTTTTTGTCACTGATATCAAAATTACTTTTTAAATCGTTTAAATCGTTTGAATTAAAATCAATTCGCACATTCAAATGGCTATAACATTTCCACTATGTTTCACAAATAATTCTGTGTGTATGGACAACCCTTTCTTTTTGGTGAAAACAAAAAACAAATATGCTCTTTATCTGACTCTATTTTTAATAATCCTACTAAATGTAAGATCATGTTAACATTTATGGCTTGTTATGCATAAATGTTAACGGAGACACCAATTTACAAAAATCATACGAAAATCAAATGTTTATAAAATCATAAGTATGTATATAGACATCTATCTGCATTGGCAAGAACTTTTACACCGTCCTATTTTCAAAATAAAAAAATACAATGCATGAATAATAATCATAAAAATATTAAATAATTGTGAATTCTATTATAAACATAGAAATTATTCATAAAAATTATTTATAAAAGAAAAAGTTTACATATTTTTTTATTGTAAGATATTTTCTATATTATATGTTTCTATATTAAAAATTATAGCGTTATTCCAAACAAGTACAATATATGATTTATCAGAATTATTTTACAATTTATACAAGTTTTATTGAAATTGCATGCAATTTCAATATTTTTGCCTAAAGAGATAACTTATAATAGGCTATCATGTGCATGTATTCTTATGTGCGTATATGAGTGTATGTAATAAAAAAAATATCGTAAAATAAATGAGCTTGTCACTTAATAAGTACCTTCCATTTGTACTCTCCACAGCGATACAAGTTGACAAGTGTTGTTCTGTCTTTGTTACTTGTTTAAACTAAGAACAGAATGATGTTTGTGTCATTAAATGGAAGATATTTATTGAATAACAAACTCATTAATTTTACTATATTTTTTTCATTACATACACTCATACACACATAAAAATACATGCATATGATAGCCTATTATAAGTTGTCATTTCTTTATTTCCTAAAGAGATAAACTATAATCTGCCATATTTAAACAAAAAGCAAAACAAACAAAATTGTAAATTGTATAGTTTACATCATACTCACGCATCAGAGCTTCTAAGCTAGTAGTCACCACATCCATGCTTAAAATCGTAATTATTTAATGCTGTATATAATTTCCAGACTTACAAGAGATTAAAAAGAGTTCACAACATTGTTGTGTCAAAAATATTCCTGAGAAAACATTTCAGGATAAATATCAGAAGCGTAAATTGTTGTACTGTTATTATACAAAAGTTAATCAACTCGTCAATTATTTCTTATTGTATTTATTATTTACTTGCTCAATAAGCGTTCCTTTAATGTAGCACAGCTGTTTCTGTTACAGGAAACATCTTACTCATCTTACATATGTTATGCGTCGATTACATTGATAGTCTTTTACTTTATAAAGTAATGATAGTCATGGCAGTGAGAAAATGCGGAAACCTCCATTAAAGTTCCTCAAATAAGTATGGATATGTCCGCCATGTTCGAACTAAGTATGGTGCGCTTTTCAAAAATGTTTAAGTTAATTTAATGTTTATGCAGTTCATTAACAAAAATGAATTTAATTAAAAGTCATATAAATAAATATCATTATTATAAGTAAATTTATAAAGTAATAATAAAATAAAAATTTTATTGTTTCTAAAACAATATTAAAAAATATCATATCTAAAATTGTATCTTTATTAACAAAAATATATTCACACAAGACGGAAAAAAAATGAGATGTAACAAGATCAAAATATACTCATAATTCTCTGCTAGTACAGACAGTACTGTAAAGCCGTTCCGAAATTCATCGCGGTGCACTACGATAGCACTGCGATAGAATCATGACGTCATAAATTTTGTCGTCACTTCCGGGAACGTCCCGGTTGCCCACGTTGCGATTGACCACAACCATTCATAGTAGTCGGTGCCTAGAAACTTTCCACTGTTCAAGCGCTGTGAGTGGCTGGTGGTCAATTGCAACGTAAGCAAACGGGCGCCACTCTCACTTCCTGCTGTGACTACTGCGGTTAGAGAGATGCAGCAGGCACAGTCACTGAAATACAATAATACTGGAACGAGCGTGACCCTATGAATAAGTGTGATCCGAGAGAGAGCGTCCAAGGTGGTATCTTTAGCCTTCTCTAAGCTATACTACGCATGTGTGGTAAACGATAGTGGGGATCGTACAGTCTCGTTTTATAAAAGACGGTTACGTGTATCCAATAAACGTTACAAAGAAACTTTTGGCCAGATTGTACTAAAAAGAGACAAAGATACCACTTAAGACCCTCTTTGTCATTTCACGACACTAGCGCCCGCGCTCGTTCCAGTATTATTATATTTCAGTGGGCACAGTACAAAATGGCGAAGCTTGAGAAATAAAAGACTGGACGCAGAGAATAAACAGTATGAATTAATTCTAAGCCATGAAGAAGCACAAAAAGCATTAGAAGGTAAAAATAAAAAGATGTACACTTATATTAGTTATATTAATTATATTATTAGTTATATTACTTATATAAGTTATAAAATCCAGCTTAGATAAAATAAAAAATGATGAATAGCGGGAGCGGTTCATTTGGACACGGTGCAATTGCTCACAGCCACTCACAACGACCGGTGTCTGGAGATTTTCTACTGTTCGAGCGCTGTGAATAGCTTATATCCAATTGAATGTATCCCATAAAAGTGCTGTCCCATGTAGCCCGTATCACATATTGAAACAACGTAAAAGTTACCAGGATGCCATTACCAGAGTGAAGGCCATGGCACACAAAAAACTTAAGCAGTAAAATGTAAGCAGTAAGGAAATCAGTTTTGATTTGCTACTTACGTTTCGCTTTAAATTCTTGACTGTGATTGGCTGATTCGCTTATTACTTAAGTTTTTTTGTATGCAATAGCCTTGAAAGTAAAAGCCATGGTACACAAAAAACTTAAGCAGTAAAATGTAAGCAGTAAGGAAATCAACAGTTTTGATTTGCTACCGCTTATGTTTCGCTTTAAATTCTTGACTGTGATTGGCTGATTCGTTTATTGCTTAAGATAGTTGTGACTTTACGTGTATGTGTAGTTTTATAATAATGTATAATAATTAGTTTCGATAATAGCTTTCCACATCACCCGTGAGGTACTATTATTGATGCGTTTATATATATTATAAAATATATTATTATAAACTATATTATTATAAAACATATATAATACATTAATAATATAAACAATTTAGTGTTTTAATAATAGTTTGACGGAAGGGCGATTCCGTCATATTTTTGATATGGGGATGCTCCTGAGGCATAGCGTCACACGCGCGCTCAGCGGCTCGGCCGCCGAGCGTTGAACGGTAGTGGGGAAGACAGTAGGCGTCGCTTCAGAAATCGGCTTGAAAAGGGCATTTCGTTGCGACCACTGCGCTAGACAATACACGAAACGTAGATATTGAACTATGTAGCCGTGTCCACGAACCACTCGGTAGATAATACAGCTATGTCCATGTTTTTCTGATTGTGTTCCGTGCTATGTTCACGATTTCGTGGTTCTGTTCCGTGCTATGTCTACGATTTTGTGATTCTGTTCTGTGCTATGACCACGTGAAGTATCGATAATACAAATTCTTAAGAGGACGTTGGAGTTATCTATATTACCGACCAAACGTTCGTATTTCTCTATTTTCTTCGCTTTCTTCATACAGAATAAAAAATCCTTCTCCAGAATAAGAAAAAAAATGCAATAAATATGAATAAATAAAAAATAATACAAAAAATCAAAAATAATTTTTGAATTACAGTTTTCTGTTATCACCTAGGTTAATTCATTGTATGATATAAATGATTCCAAGTATATAACCAAAATAAGAGCATTTGCCCATATTTTAATAATGCAGAAGAACATTATGAGACCTTGAATTTATGACTTCGAAGCTTACAAGAGAAATAAACAGAGAAGTATGATCAACTGTACGATCATGAAAATTTGTGCGAATATGTATGTACGATATCGATATAATAGAGCAATACAAAGCGTGTTATCCTTGTCACTTTCATTATCTACAATCGTGTTATCCTTGTCATTTCATTCTTATTTCTGATTAGATATGTCTGTATTATCGACATCGTTCAAGTTCGGCCGTCTGTCCAGCATCCTCTTAAGGGGATCCTGGAGTCATCTGTTTTACCGACCAAACGCGATTATTTTTCGCATACATAAATCTTTTTATTGATTGCACAGAATTATAAATCCTTTCCCACAATTAAAGTATAGACAATAACGTAGTGCGGAGTATGCAACTTTATACGGAAAACGGAAAAAAAATAAAAGTTACAGTTTTATTATCGATTTTCGGCGTTGACTCGTAACAATAATTGCTTTATATAAAAGTTGTGTGTATTGTAAACAAAAAACAAGCTTGGTGCGCACCAGTGATTACTTCAGGGAACAATACTATGTTTTTAGAAATCAGCTAGGAGTTTTAGTATAAAAAATTAGTGCATTGGAAAAATTTGTGCAAATGTGTATGCGATATCGGTATAGTAAAACAATACAAAGCGTGTTGTCCTTGTCACTTTCATTATCGACAATCGTGTTATCCTTGTCATTTCATTTTTAGTTCTGAATTAGATATTTCTGTATTATCGACATCGTTCAAGTTCGGCCATCTGTCCAGCATCCCCTTAAGGGGATTCTAAAGTCGTTTGTTTTACCGACATTCTTTTTAATATCTTTTCTTCTAATTGCTTTTATAGATTTAAAAATCTTTTTCCACAATTAAAGTATAGACAATAATGCAGCCGCAAAGCTACATTTGAATACGAAAAACGAAAAAAAATTACAAAATTATAGTTTTGTTATCGGCTTCTGACGTCGACTCGTAACTACATTTGTTTTATATAAAAGTTTTATACTTTGTACGTGTACAAAAAACAACTAGGCGGCTAGGGATTACGTGAAAGACTAATATTATGCTTTTAGAAATGGACTAGAAGCTTTAGTATAAGAAAAAAAGAGATTAAAAAGATTTACGTGTACGAGCGCGTGACATGTTGATATATTAGTATAGTAATGTGTTCTGGTAGCGTAAATCGTATAAGTGCATGCAGTCGGTAAAATAAGATCTTCATAGGAGTTCGGTCTTTGATTTAGCATCCCCTTAATGTAACAAATACATATAATACATAAAATAAATTTATATACGTTGTGTTATTTATTTTTACCTCCAAATCGTGTTTGTTTATATTATTCTCTCAATAATTCTTTTATATTATTTTCTCAACAATTATCTAATAAATAAAATATTATTGTCCGAAAATATTATTGCTCGATTACATTGTTAAATCTATCAGTTTTAAATTAATTCACAGATGTAACGATATTCGTTAAATTAAGTAAGAGCAATAACAGTTTCCTACTCAACAATGTAACGTACAACGTATGTGTTATAATACAGATATAGATTGTTGAGTAAAAAAATATCAATATAAATGTGACATCAGGAAAAAACGTTTTTTGTACATATAATTATATAAAATTATATATAATTATATATAATTATTGACATATTTTATATACAGTTATATATAATTATATATAAAATGTCCATATACAGGGTGGACCATTTTAATCCATCCAGTCGAATATCTCGAAAAT
>JANQDE010000139.1:271952-284231 GCA_037157785.1 Cephalotes varians
TATAGGAAAAGTTTAGGCTTTGGATTTGATTTGAAAATTTCAAAAATAAATATCTCGAAGAAAAAATAGATATTTGAACAAACTCAACGGCATTTGAAAGAGCGAGACTTAAACTTTAAAATACTGTGTCTAGTTTTTTAAGGAAAAAAAACATTGGCGATGCTATACAACCTCAAATATAGGCCAAAACGTCCATTTTTGCACTTTTAGATTAGGATATCTGAAAAACYTGACGTRCTAGAGCAATTTTGYGGCMAGATTTGGATTCAGCGYCAAAAAATCTACAAGAAATGATATGTCTCACTCAGGTGGAAAAATTTTGTTGAACCGTGTAATTAATTTTTTACAAAAGAAAAGATTCAGCAAAAGATAATTAATTTTTTACAAAATCCGTTTTACTAAGGAAATATTACTATTAGCTTTTAGAAACATTGTTGAATGTTTGAAATAATTTTAGAGAAATATTCCTGAATGTCTGCTATATTTTAACGTCAGAAATATTTTAGTGAACATTACAGTAACTGTCCAGAGATCCTTTAGGAAAGATTTCATGAGAAATGAATTAGAGATTATTGCAAGATTACAGAAAGATTATATAATAGGGTAACCTTCTTCAAGAGGCTGCCAAATATCCTCTGGAAGATTACTATAAGCTATATAGGAATATTTATGAATCTTTTAAAAAGCTTACGCAAAATATTCTTTCAAACTTTCATTGTTAGCGACAAAAGTTATCTTTTTGCTGAAATTTTTCAATTAATTATTAAAAATTAATCAGAAAATAAAAAATTACAAATGTTTTATAAGAAGTTAATAGCATTGTTTGAGAAGGTTGTAAAGTTTTTTATAGTATATARTATTGTACGCCRGAATTAACTTRCCTCGTTGATAATTATGATAGCAATATTAGTAAAAATTATTTCAATAAATATAATTAATACAAAACATAATTTCTAAATGTAAGATATTTTAACAATTGTATTTGTAAACTAATTAAAATTATGTTAAATAATTGCAAAAGCATTTTAAGAAATGTAATAATTTATTATTATAACTGATTATAATTTTGTCAATTTTTTTGAATAAATAATGTTTTTCTTATTCATCTTATCAGAGTCATCAGCACTATCTATATCGTTGCTCTCCATAGGCAATGGTTTAAATGGAATCCGGCTACTTGCTTGTTCACTGAAAGAAATAATGATATTATTAAATCCAGCAAAATTGTTGATATTGGCAGAAATCTGATGAAAATATTACTCTCGATACTAATTTAATATGATACGGCATACGCTTTTAATTCTATTTAAAATATAGTTTATTAGTGTTTAAAGTAACTTAAGGTAATTCACCGAATGCAGTGCTTAACCTTTAGAGGGCCGGGATTTGAGAGGGCATATCCGCCTTAGTAAAGTGGTAAAAAAGGTATCTTATATCATGGATTGACCATACACTAAGTGTCGATCATGGGTAGCGCCAATATATTGGCTTTCCGGTCCGGAAGGGATCGGCCCGCATATAAAATTTCTTTCACATCAATTTGGAAGTATAAATATGCGTTTCCGATGTATTTTTCGACGTAGAATCCAAATCTGATGTCAAAAATACAATAAACCTGAAAACAACCCCTATAAMATTACAAAAACTACACTTTCTATCACGCAATTTTAATTTTTTTTAGTTGGAAGTGCAGATATATGTTTCCGATGTATTTTTCGATGTAGAATCAAAATCCAATCAAAAACACAATACACCTGGACATAACCCCTATAATATTACAAAAACTACCCATTTCATCACGTATGATTTCGAAACACCCTCTTCTTTTGAACACGGGCTTGGGACCGGCTGTGGCAGAATTATGTTTCTTTTTTTTATTTTAATTTTTTAGGGACGGGCAAATTGACATTAAATAATATTAAAAATTGCTAATAATATTAAGAACATTAATATTTAATAAAAAAAAGAAATTGAACAAGTTATTCTGGTGCGCCAAAATATTGGTTTTCCGGCCCTCTAAAGGTTAACTTGGGATTAAATTAAAAAATTTCTTTTTCAAAATATTATAGAGTGTTATATAATGTAAACTACTTTGGAAAAGTAGTCTGAGTGTGTTTGTTAAGAATCAATAATAATTTTTTTAAGGCAATGTAACTTATTGAATGCTCTAAGGTCCAATGAATTACATCGTTTATGAAATCATGGTCTCGGAGTTGATCTTCACTTAAAAAAACCTTATTTATTTGGTCAATATCCATATAATCCTGTTCATCCACGTCTGGGATAGAATCAGTTTCACTATCACTATATCGGCAATTCATGTCGTCATCAAAATTCACGTTTGATTCGTTATCATCACTGTTTTTCTCATAATCAAAACCTAATATATTACTGGCTATATTTGCTTCATGTTTACTTGATGTTGCTTCAGGAGTACTAATATCAGAAGTAAGTGGAATGCTAAAAGTGTTTGGATTCTCTTGGAAAGATAAATTTTATAAAGCATCAACATTTTCTACCGACGCAGATTCGTTCTGATCACTTGCAACTTTTCTGGAGGCAGTAGCCAAAGCCACACATTCCTTTACAGCAGTCTCGGTTTCTTGTTTTGCCTGTCTTTGAATTTATCATGATGTGCCTTGAAATTTCTTTTTTTTATTAGGCATTTTTAACTAAAAAAAAAGAAAAAAAAAGTACTATCACAATTTAATTATTACAGAAAGACTACACAATTGTAACAAGAACCAAAAACATTGCACAAAGTTTTTATTCATGATTGAAGACTGATAATTTAT
Organism: Cephalotes varians; assembly: GCA_037157785.1. NCBI lineage: Eukaryota > Metazoa > Arthropoda > Insecta > Hymenoptera > Formicidae > Cephalotes > Cephalotes varians. The sequence goes on from JANQDE010000139.1 coordinate 274,748, forward strand.
TTCTATAGTTAAGATTGGAGAAAGGCTCAAGAGGGTAGCTCTAACTAAAAAACAAAAATAATTAAACCTTCATACCCTATGCACAGCAAGCTCTACACTTCTAACGTCAGAGGTAGGCTCTAGAGGGAAGTTAAAAATAAAACAAAAATGCTTAAACCCTCTTACGCCACGCACAACGAGGTCTACGCTTCCAACATCAGAGGAAGGCTCTAAAGACATAGAGCTCAGGGTGCATGGGGTATAAGGGTTAAAGCACTTTTATTTTGATATAAGACCTACCCTCTTAAGCCTTTCTCCGATGTTAGAGGCATAGAACTTGGCGAGCATGGGATATGAGGGTTTAAGCAATTTTGTTTTTCAATTAGAGCTACCCTCTTAGGCCTTGCTCCGATCGTAGAGGTATAGAGTATAGAACACAGGAAGCATGGGGTAGATTGGTTTAAGCATTTTTTTTTATGAAAGACATCCATTCAAGCTTTCCTCCGATATTGGAAGCGTACAGGTAGACCTGTCGATGAGAAATCCAACAGAGGCAGTTAACTAAAAATTGTCTCGATAGCTTGTTTCTAAACAATGTAACAAATTTCTATACAAAAATTCAGATGTCTAGCTTGAATACAGTACAAAATTTATCATATATATATAATGATAGACTTAAACATTGCATCTATCAGAATGGTGGTAATTAGATAAGTTATAGGTTAAGTAAGTTGTTGTGTTATTCAAAATGAATAAACATTTATTCATTTTATGTAAATTGTGTTTTTTAATTAATAAATTAATAGTAAAATAATATTAAGATAGCAAGGTTAGAATACATTTAGTGATTGCTTGTTTTAAGCTAAGCATTAGCTAAAACGCTATAACTCTTAATAGCGTAACGGTTGGGACCCATTAATTTTCTACCAGGGTAATAGACTATCGTAACAGTTTTTATTAAACTGTCTTGGTTGGATGTCTCACATTCAACCCTATGACTTCGGCGCTAAAATTTACAGATAGGTGTTCATATATAAATCAAAGATATATATATTAAGACAAAAACAGGTGATTTATTGTTTTAACACCTTGAAATAAATCTATATGTTAAATTTCAACCCTCTAGGTATGCTGGTTTTTAAATAAAAGCGAACACAAAATTATAAAACAAGCAATTGTAATCATTAAGAATTTTGTTTTCGTGTAATCGTTGTCCATACCTGATATACAACTGAGGAGATAAAAATATTTGTAGAGACTTCTTTTTTTCATAACATTTGCACTTTTATAATAACAAGTACGTCAGTACATTATATTTAAAGGTGTGGTTATGCATACTTTTGCATATCTCGTATTGTATACGATTATGTTGCCACTATGAACTATAGACGTAGATGACAAATAGCAAAAGTAACTCCGATTAAGAAAAAGAAAGATCTTTTTTTCAATGAATGCCAATTTTTGCATCCACCATCCGCATACTAATTCTCCTAACATAGCTTTTTATTTCAAAATCTATTTGTAATGCTAAAAATAATAATAAACTTCCAAATACAAAGACGATTCTATGTGTCATATAAGTTAAACATCAACTGAGGTTTACTATGCACGACTACCAGGTATTCCTACCAGATATTTGCATCTACTTAGCTTAGATCTTACAAGCTTATCGTAATTATAGTAATCGGGCACTAAACTTTTTCTTTTTTTTAATAAAAGTTTGTGAAGTGAAATTATTTAATTAAAATATGTTACCTAATATGCAATATCCTATGCACGCCAACTCGGATTAAAAATTTATGATTATATATAACTATAATATGTAAGAGAAAATAAAAAATGAACTTTCAAAATTATGATTCATATCATAAAAGATGAAGTGTAATTTTTTTTAAGATTTACTGTAAAATATTTTTTGAAAATATAAATACAACTAGTCATAAATGATAAAAAAGTTATTGAGAATAATAAATAAGTATACAAGTTTCTAGGCTATTAAAAAAAGAACAACAATGAGCAATACACTTATGTGTCCACAATGTTTATCTTCTTAAATTTGATACATCACTGTCGTCCTAATACATTATTTGCATGCTATAAAAACACAAAAAATTGTACCAATAAAAAGAAACATTGTTAATTATAGTTTTGACAAATATACTTAAAAATGTCTGCAATCAATGCTTTGAATTGTTACTATATTTTCCTATGAAAATTAAGAGTGAGAGATTGAGGTTAAAGTGACGATTATGCATTTCAGCCTACAGTTAACAATTATAAATTTTGACATTGGACACTGATTTTTATACACAAATTTATAGAATCATTAAAATAAAAAACTCACAATATAATACAGGTTGATTCAAATTTAAATCAAACTTAATGCAGAGTGTACACATATACATTAAAGTTAAGAAAACATGTAATAATTATGCTTAAACAGAGATTATATTGAATTTTCTACTATACAGACGGTATCACATGGTATCAACATTTTTCTAGATTATATATTGCGACCGCACTCACGAGTGATGGGCAACCTCGTCGCGAACTTGCGATTCCCGGAATTCCCGAAAATAAAACTTCTTCTCGAATCTCTTAACAAAGTTGGGCGCCAGGCACGAGAGAGCGTGCCACTCCTACGGGAAAGTTACACCACAAAATACGGAATTTTACCGAAAATCGCGAGTCACAACGGCCACGGCAATTAATTATTAATTAATTACTATAATATATAAGTAGCGGGTTCTATTTAAAAAATTGAAGATAATTTTCACGTGACCTTCAAGCAACTTAATTTGATCTTCAAGGTCAAATTAATGGCAATCTTATGTCTCCCTCAAAGTCATAAAATTTTTGTCTGAAACATTTTTTTCTAAGATCAAAAATGAAAAATTTATTTAGGGTAGGACATTAAAATGGGACACCCTGTATATATACATATATAATATTAAAAATATATTCAAATATATGATTTTATTTAAAATTATTTTCATACCTTCCTTCCCCTGTTTCCAATTATTATAGTATCGCGATAAATAATATATTATTAAATGTTTTTCCCTCTTGTCTCCATTCAATAATAAAATTATTAGTAAAATTACTTTTGAAAATAAATAATATTATTATTAATTTCATTAAAATAAAATGTTGTTAAATTTCTTCGAAAAAAAAAAACGCTGTCTTAAGAACGCGAAGATAGAGAGAACATCAGAAACGAGAACGCTGATGATAAAGATAACACAGACAAGAAGATATAAATAGAAAAACTCAATAAAAAGAAGCGAGAACTATGGAAAGGAGGGAACTATGAAAAGAGAAAATGCGGATGAGAGAGCAACAGGAGAAACCATGGGAAAAAAAAAGACAACGAGAAAGAAAGAGAACAGGTAGAGAAAAAGGGTGAACCTCGTCTCGCTCTCCTCTTTATGATGTCATATTCCCTTCCCGCATACGTGACGTCATGATCACGATACACGAACTCAGATCTCCACGCCACGAACCCATTCACTCTTTCCTTGTATCCTTCTCTAGCTCTATGGATTAAAGCCTGGTTATACTACTTACATATGACGAATAATTTCATAAAATTATTAATTCGTAAAAATTCGCTTGTTGGAAAAGAATAATCGCGCGTCATATGTGTTACCAATTCGACAATTCGAAAATCTCGAGATCCGAAATATTGCCTGTAGCTCAAGAGAGAAGCTATGTCGGCTCTCTTCTATCGCACGAAGCTCGCCAAAGCGCGGAGCGTATATGATTCATGCTTAGTATAGCCAGCGCTTATCAGAATATCCTTTCCACCTTCCACCATACGTTGTTCACATATTGTTTTAGCTCGAATCTAGGATCACTGCGTACGACTGATTATCACAGGGAAAGTACACAAGCGATTTAAGTGAGTCAAGATTCTTTGTAATTGGCTCATGCCCCACTTTCGCTTATTTGTGAAATGCGCGTCCCACGCGATAGTCGAAAGTCCTTGGTATCCTGGCACGGAAATTAAACGAATAGCGTCATTTCTCGTCCGTAAGACTCTTCTTTGTTGTCTTTTCTCTGAGCCGGGATCGAGTCGATCATCTTTCTTAATCTGCTATCTAACGAGCAACCTCTCTTTTCCTTCTTATTCCTGACTAAGTTACGTCTCATTCCGCGATTCCATTTGGAGGTCCTACACGTTTTGCGGCGAATGCCTCTCGCTATCGCCGCAAAACCTAATATTTGGCCTCCTTGCAAAGAGATGTACTGCAGTATCTAAAGTTTTTCAGGGGTGAAGCGGAAGAAAAATAAAAATAACAACATGACTTGCGTGCCCCTGCCATTCAGGTGATCCGGAGTTTCGCTGATCCTTTGTCCTTTTCAGGATACCAATCAATTGAAATGTTATAATCGTATATCGCTCGCTCGCAGCCGCCATACGCTATGAGAAACTCGCGCGCTTATATAGAAAAAAAGTTTAAACTAATCACTAGTTCTTATATCTTCTATATTCTAACGCTCACCTCCTCAAGTCGAGAGAACGCAGGAACCGATCTTATGAGAGATTTTATAATTTTTGACAGACTGTCAAAAGACATCACGTTACAAACTTTTTTATATGTCTTGAATAATTTTCAAAATATAAAAAAAATAGCTCATATACTTATAGAAAATTCATTTTGAGAGAATTGTTTGTTAAAATCATGTTGGTTTAATTTATTAGATATTTATCTTGTTCAATTATCGAACATTATAGATATTAGATATTAATATAATAGTTAAATATGTAAACGTTGTAAAATTTATGCTTGATAAAAATTAAATTATGCTTAAATTATAACGTTCAACATTTGCTTATATGTTTTTATTTATTAATAATTTTGATACAGTAAGTAACGGCTAAAATCTTTTAAGCGCTACAAAGTTTATCAAAATCAAAGTCATTAGGGTGAATTCCTTTTTTAAAATTTTATCATGATTTACCATATCATATAAATATATATATATATATATATATATATTTCATATTTCATATATATTTTTAATTTTTATCACGAGTTATAAATTTATTTTAGGATTTAATAATGAACATTGAAAAATCTGCAAAAATCTCAAAAAATTACGAAAAAGCTATTCTACAGAAATATATAAATCGTTATGTGATGTTTATTACGACTGTTGCAATTTCCTTTATAATAGCAGGGATTACTGTCGTTTGCGCTCCTATGTTTTTACCTTTGGAATTTCCTATAGATATGTGGTATCCATTTTCGACGTTACGGCTATATCAAAAATGTATTCTTTACATTATGCAAATATTTGCAGCTGCATATACTGCCTTCTGTTTTGGAACGGACATTATGGTTGCTGTTATCCTATTTTATTCTTCAGCTCAACTTGAGATATTGACTTTCGAGGTACAGCACGCTACTAATGAGATTCATGTAATATCATGTATCAGAAAACATCAAGAAATAATAAAGTAAGTGATAAAAATAGGATATTTTTTAGATCTTCTACAAATTCATATTTACTAGTTATTCCCAATTATAAGAAAAAAAAATAAACACGTGTATGCACACATGAAAATGTAATAATAAACTTATTTTTCTTCTCTTTAAAATATGTCATAAGTAGCAAAAACAGATTAATTATGTGTCTATTATATACTAACACTTTGCGCTAAATATTGTTATAAAAAACATATTTCACTCTAATAATAACCTTTTCTGGAAATAATTTTTTGAAGTGATTGTAAAAATTTTGTAAAAACAAGAATATCACAAAAATATGTATATTTTTCTAAATGCATTAATATCATAATGATAACACTAAAAAAAATGTTTTTATTATTTTAAGACAGACAAGATTTCTTATAGATTTTGGATACTGAAAATAATCTCGCAAGCCAAATTTCGCAGGTTTCTAAAATGATTAAAGTTTAATGCAATAAACATGGCTTTTTTATGATATCTGGAGTTTTTTTGTAAAAAAAGATTAACGTTATTTTGAATTTCTGGTCAGAAACCATGAAAATGTATGGTCCATTTAAAATGCATTTTAATATCTTATTTCATAGCTATGTTATGAAGCTATTTAAGTACAGAGTTTAGGATTTAAATACACACACACACACACACACAAAATTTGTTAAAATAGTAAATTTCTCGTTTGTGATAAAGTCACTTAGTAAAGTACTTCTAGTTTATTATAGCTATTGATACACATACATAGTGATGTATGTAAATCAATCATGATGTATTTTGCTAATGAATATATATGGCGATGACCTTCAAATCTCCTATGTATCTCCATCTAGGAAAAAAATGTTCATCATCGCATAATGCTCCCTCAGTATTAAACAATTTTTATTTCAAGCATTTCTTTCAAAATTATGAATGTTATTCAGGTGATCTATATATATGTATATACAGGATGTATAAAAAGTATTGGAACCCTAAAATATCTTAGAAGGTACCGAGCAAAAAAGAAAATTGAAATACGAAATTTGCAGAGTTTACAGAAGAGCATCTGATGATGGCTGCGGTCTACTTAACGCTACGAATACTTCGAAGCATTTTTTAATTGGTTAATTTATAAAATTCTGTCTTCTGATTGGTCAATCGAAAGCTTCGAAGCATTAGTAGCGCCAAGTGGACCGCAGCCGATGACTTTAGTTCCAGTGTAGAGATAAAATTTAGAGGTCATTTCAAGGTCAATTTGAAATTTTTTAATGGAAACTCCTATTTTTGATTCCAGAAATAAAAGAGCAAAACATATTCAGATATGCTATTAAGTCAAATCTACACATCTGGGATCAAATTGACCCGTAGAGATCATTTCGAAATGAAATCAATTTTTTAATAATAATTCTTTACAAAAACAGTTCAGAAGAAAATGTTAATACGAAATTAGTAGGGGCATATGATGATAATTTTGATCCCAGTGTAGGGGTCAAACTTAGAGAACATTTCAAGGTCAATTTAAAATTTCTAAAAGGGAATCTTTATTTGTAACTTCAGAAATAATAATGGATAGAGCAAAAAATTTTATTGGATATGGTTAAATGTTGGGGGGGGGAGGGGAGGCATAATAATCCTTAGAGGTCATTTCGAAGTCAAATCTGTTGCATATTCATACGCACATTCTAGTAGGCATCTTTGGATAGGACCCATCACTGGCACTTATGAAGGTAAATTTAGTAGACGTTAAATATTATGATCATTATTGAAATCAATTCGGTATCTTTGATGAACTTTTTCATATAGTCCAATATTAAGATTTTATTCTTTTGAAAATTCGCTTGAGAAATCACTCTTAGTATGCTTGTGCATCAGTCAAAGTAAATATCTTTTCGAGACTTTGCGGCCCATCTTATTTAGCGCAGGCTACTGCTCTCAAATTGGAAAAATTGACATCGAATAAGAATTGAACCTTAGATCTTGTCTTCAGTCAGTCCAAGCGTAATGTCTAATGCCTTAGCCCGCGTAGCCATTGCGTTGCCCAGTTGTTTTTAATATTCTTTTGTTTCTTTTCATAGCGATTGCGTACTGTGTATCGAACTAGCAATCGATTATTTGTGTCCTTTAACGGAATGTAATTTTGAGGAATCATTTCTGAAAAGAACTTTTCCGATCGTTGTATTCTCTTTATTTTGTTCCTCTTTTTTGTATTTTTCATTCCTCTTTTTACCTATTTCTAATCTTTCTTTTAGTTGATTTTTTGTAATTGTGCAACGCCTTTCAGAACGTATCTCACGATAATGAGAGACTGGAATGATGCAGAAAAGTCCTAATGCTACAAGGAACCTGTTTAATACAATTTTTCAAAATAAAGGTAATGTAATTTAGAAATCAACCATTAAAAGAACAATACAATTGATTTGAAGAAACAGATTTCGACAAAGATCGTTTAAAATCAGAAAGACCAGCGTCAGCAACAAATCCTGAAAGTCATTAGTAGTTTTTTGTGGAAGATCCCCACACTTCGATTCACAAAGTAGCTTATGAGATAAATCTTATGTTTGTTCATAAAATGTTGAAGCAGAACAAACATCCCTTGAAATTTTGTCTTACATAATATTAAATGAAGATGGCTATGATCGACGTGTTGAATTCTGTGAGATCGTGATGACAAGAATAGATACATATGATTTGATTTCTTATTTAGAATTGTTTTTCCCGATGAGGAAATGTTTCAACTGAATGGTACTCTAAATAGACACAATAATCAATATTGGTCTGCTATAAACCCTCCATTGGATGCGATAATTCTCAATATCCGTAAAATTGAATGTGGACAGGTATACTAAGTGACGGTTTAATTAGATCATTCTTTATCAAAGGTGATTTAAATGATCAAAAATATGAGAACTTGCTGAAGAATGAAGTAGTCTCTGCAATAACGATTGTAGGGGAAAACATTCAAAACACATGGTTCTAACAGGATGTTCCACCTTATTATGACAAGACGTTCGCGTTTATTTAAAAACAGTTTTTCTTGATCGATAGAAAAAAAGGAACAATCGAATGGCCAGCCCGATCGCCAGATTTGACACTTCTCAATTACTTTCTGTGGAATTATCTGAAAGGTCGAATCTACAATAGGAAGCTTCAGAATCTCAACGATTTAAGACATCAAATTTATAATGAAGCAGCACTTATCCTCAATGAAATGATCAGAAAATGCCGTTTCGGGATTATATCATCAAATAGAATACTGTCAAAAAGTGAATGATAAGCACTTTTTAAATTAATTTTTACCATTGCTTGCTCAATTGGCTAGTTAATTTTCGGCTAAATCATTCATATGTTTTGCTTTCATTAGCTGGATTACACTGATCTTGCCTTCATCGGCTGGATCTCTCCTGATTTTTTATCTGGCAAAAAATCATCCTTAATATAATAAATTTAAGTTTTACATAAAAAAACAAGTTGACCTTTGTATGATCTTTGTATGACTTGAGGTCAATGTAATCTCACGTATCATCTATGTATTTATTTAACGTAAAATTTTCTGTATTATCCATTATTGATATCAGAAATCAGAATTCTCTTTTAAAAAAAATTTAAGTTAACCTTGAAATGACCTCTAAATTTGACTCCTATATTGAGGCCAATGTCATCATCAAATACCTATTTTAAATCCTGCTAATTTTGTAGTAATATTTCCTTCTAAATTGCTTTCGAAAAGAATTATTATTGAAAAATTGATTTAACGTCGAAATGATCCTTATGGATCAATTTGATCCCATGACATAATATATGAATGTAGAATTTTCTATTCTTTTCATTTCTGTGATCAAAAAGGGGTTCCCATTAACCATGAATTAAGTCCTGAATGGACGTTTTTTCATTACATTTTTCAACAATAGTATTTTTTAAAGAAAAGGGTTGTAAAAAATTTTAAAGTAGGCATTTCTGACGTGAATTAACTGAACTTTCAGAATCTAATATCAAATTTCCCGGAAAATGCACCTGTAACAAACTATATATGGTTYTTTTAAAAAAAAMRCGCRYKTTTT
>JANQDE010000139.1:299833-318917 GCA_037157785.1 Cephalotes varians
TCTCAGATGCTCGCAACTCGCCGGCTCGCGTATAGATACACGGTCCGTCTCGCGCATACACTTTAGCGCTGAGACACGACCGTGTCTCTTGATATATAGAAGTTCGTAATTATTTCTCAAAAATAGATATACAGGTATATGTAAGAGAGGGAGTGAAAGGGGTGAAAAAGGGCGAGGAGTGGTGCGAGGGTGGCAAATTGAGAGCAGAAGGAAGAAAAATATAGAAGGGAAAAAAAGGAGGATAGGAAAATCACGCGAAAGAGGCTAGGAAGGTAGCAAGGATGTAGCGATCTGTAGCTAGTCCCTCCGATATCTTTGCTACAAGGATGCGTGTTCGGGTGATACAATAATTCAACACCTTGCTTATCGTTGAAAGCCTTTATTAACACCAACCGTCAGTATCGAAGCTATTTAGTCTTCTTTCTATCTTAACAATTGAAAAGGAGTCACTCGCAAAGACAGGCAATCCCTGCATGGAATCCTTAAATATCCCTAGCCAACATGGCCGGCGTCAGGGTCAATTCCCTACAGTACTCCCCCCTTAAAAGAAAATAAATGTGCAACTGGCTTGTTTACAACTTGTGCCTACTTACTAAACGGATAAGTAAAAGTAAAAAAATATTGCAACAGGTGTTAATTTGACAATGTGCACTTAATGCTAGAATCAGTGCAGGACTGCTATTACAAATTAAATATTATATGGGTCGTTCGAATTTTTAATTTACAATAACGATTCGTTGGGTACTTTGAAGATAACTTTCTTACGTGAGTAAGTTCTGACCGGATGAGTGGTCGGAATCGGATCGCTGTTTTGAGTGTTAGTACGAGTAACTATTTCCTCGTTAAGTGTGTAGGCTGGCTTTAGCAGCTCGATAGATACATTGCGAGCTTGTCCATTTATCTCTATTGTATATACGCGATCGGTTATTCGATCTAGAACTTTGTATGGACCGCTATAAGGTCTTTCGAGGGATTTTTTCCGCCTTTGTTAAACATGAACACGTGGAAACATGACGCTAAGTCTTTATATACGAATGCCTTGGTCTTACTCTTATGGGTTACCGGAACGGGACGGATTTCTTTAATGAATTCACGGAACTCTTCTAGGAAAGCATGCGGATTCGGCTTGAAGTCTCCGAGGAGGAAGAATTCTCCTGGAATACGGAGTGACGTGCCGTATAGAAAGTCTGCTGGACACGCATTAGTATCCAAGCGGATACGCGTGCATAGCCTAAGTAATACTGTAGATAATACTTTGGTCCACTGTTGGTTATGACACATTATAGCAGCTTTGAGATCTCTATGCTAACGTTTAACCATCCCGTTAGCAGCGGGGTGATATGCGGTTGTGCAAATTCTTTGACATCCGATGAGGTTTAGTAATGCGGAGAAGAGTTGGGATTCGAATTGAGGACCTTGGTCAGATGTGATGAAAGCTGGTGCACCGAACCGCGATATCCACGAGTCGTAGAAGGTACGGGCTATTGTTTGAGCAGAGGTGTCTTTGATAGCTATGACCTCTGGTCAGCGTGAGAATCTATCTATCAAGATCAAGCAATATTGAAATCCTTCACTGAACGGAAGGGGGCCAATGATGTCTATGTGGACGTGGGAAAAATGTCCATCGGGGGCTATGAATTGAGAGGGAATTACTTTAACGTGACGCGCAATTTTCGACTGTTGACAGTCGATACAATTTTTGCAGGCACGGTTTATATCTTTGTGCATGTTAGGCCAGACGAAACGTTGACGGATCAGTCTGTCCGTAATTTTAGCGCTGGGGTGAGAGGTAGAATGATATAGGTCGAACACATGTTCGCGGAGCGATTTGAGTAAATATGGCCTTAGAGATTCGTCCCCGATGTCACAGTATATTGGGGTATGATCTGGACCCCACGTTAGTTTCTTTAATAATAGGGAGTGATCGGATAACTTAAGGATGTTGGAAAGTTCCTGATCTTGCTCTTGAGCGCTCGAGAGTTCGCTCAAATCAAATTGTGTAGGAAAACGAATCGCTTCAATTCGCGATAGCGAGTCTGCTACGTTATTGTCTTTACCGAAATATTTGATCTTTGTGGAGAATTGAGTTATATATGATATATAATATCGAGATATATGTATATATCTATAATAATCGAGATTGACGCGGTGACGACTGATCGGAGTTCTTGATGAACGCATAAATTAGGGGCTTGTGGTCCGTGTGAATCGTAAATTCATGCCCTTCCAGAAGATAACGAAAATGTCGAATTGCTTCATATATTGTCGTCAATTCTCTGTCGAACGTACTGTACTTTAATTGGGACGGCATGAATTTGCGAGAGAAAAAGGCTAAAGATTGCCACGACGCGTTATTTGCTTGCTCAATTACGGCGCCCATCGCTATGTTTGACGCATCGGTTACTAATCGAATTTTTGCGGAGTCAGAGGGATGCGCCAATACAGCTGCGTTCGCTAACTTCTCTTTGTATTGTTCGAATGCTGCTTCGGCTTCAGGCGTCCATATAATTAGTCGTTTATCACGCTTGCGAGTGTCCTTAAGGTACACATTAAGAGGAACCTGCGCAACAGCTGCGTTGGGAATGCACTATCTATAAAAGTTGACCATCCCCAAGAATCGTCGTAGATCGTCGATCGTTTCAGGTTTTGGGAAGTTTATAACGGACTCGACCTTTTCGCGGGTTGGTTTGATCCCTTCATAGTTGATAGTGTAGCCTAGAAAGGTAAGTTCTATTACGTCAAATTTACATTTGTCGAGATTTAATGTAAGGTGAAATTTCTGGAGACGATCTAGGACGATTTGTAGATGGTTCTCGTGCTCCGCGGGGGATAAGGATGCGACAAGAATATCATCTAAATACAAAGAGAGAGAATACAAAATTGAGATCGCTTAGCGCGCGGTCGATATACCTTTGAAAGGTTTGCCCCGCGTTTCGAAAACCGAAGGACATAGCCAAAAATTCAAACAGCCTGAAAAGCGTGATTACTGCAGTTTTGGGAATGTCTTCGGGTGCTATTGGGATCTGGTAAAACGCTTTGTATAAATGTAGCGCAGAAAAAATGTTGTTTTATCTTGGAAAATGTTTGGGAAGTCATGCAAGTAGGAATGGGGTACCTGTCTGGGACCGTTATGCTGTTGAGACGATAATCTCCGCATACGCGCCATTCGCCATCCTTCTTCTTCACTAAGTGAATCGGGCTTGTCCATTGGCTGCTAGACGGTCTACAAATTCCTGCTTCAATCAGCCGTTTAAACTCCGATTTTGAGTTTTTGTGGTGTTAGACGGCGTGTTCACTCCGAAACTGGGGAACCATTTGTAATTATGTGATGGTAAACGCCACGCGATTCTAGTGATACTGGTTGTTCAGTGCCTATAACCTGTGAAAATTTACACAAAATGTTCGCGTATTTGTGCTCGGGATCCACACGTTTAACGGAACTCAATTTAGAGATCTTAGAGACCCCGGCAACGTAAAGACTAGTTATGGAATCGGTGAGGTGACGCTTTTTTAAATCGACTACCGAAGTGCTCCAACAGGTCTGCTCCCATGATCGGCGAGGTGATGTCCGCGATGAGAAGGTCCATATTATAGGCCGGCGGAGATTCAGGTCCAGAATAAGTTGTTTTTCCCCGTACGTCTTGATATGTACGCCGTTAGCGGTGAATAGGACGAAATCAGTTGGTAGTGATCTGCAGTTCTGAGGCTTCGAAATAATCGAAATGTCCGCTCCAGTATCGACGAGAAACTGTTGACCTGACTTCGTCTCGCACGTGGAGACGTTTCGATGACGATACCTGACCGGACGTCTCCTCTATGGTAGGTGGTACTAGTTTTCCGTCGGTGGAGCGGGCCATAAGCACGGCTGCTCGCACTTGTGGGCGCTCGCACCAAACCGTTTGTGACGTCAGCATAGTCCTAATTTGTCGCGATTTCGTGATGTTGATCCTTGTCTTGCAATCCGGGAAGGAGTTCTTGATCGACTTCTTGACCTCGAGAACTTTTTATTCAGAAAAACCTTGAGGTCTGCTAAGTCTTTAGTGACCTGATCGATTTGCGATTGGACGTTGAGTGCATCGTGGGCTGGCGCTGATTTTTGGAGTAGCGATCGTTGCTTGGCTCGGTTCCAATTGTTCGATGATTACGTCCGCGAGCTCCGCTAGTTCCTGGAGATCCTCTGTCTTAGACGCAGCGAGGATTCCTCTGCACCTCTCAGGAAGTTGCTCAAACAAGATTGATTTAAGCACAGTATCATTGCACATACCTCCGTTAAGACGACGCAAATGTGCAACAAAATGAGTCGGTTTACCCTCGAATCCGACCTGGCCTTTCAGCAACTGTCGCAACTTTGTCTCATTAGACGACGAGAATGCGTTAATTATCCTCTCTTTCATTCTGTCGTACGGAGAGTCTGGGTCAGGATGAAGAATGAGGTCCGAGACCACACACGCTGCATCCATGTCGAGGGTGGACGCGATTGTGTCTGCCATCGTCACTTGACTAGTTATTCGCGCATTACGGAACGAGGCTTCTACCTGCGCGAACCATATGAGCGGTTCCTTTTTATAGAACGGGGGTAACTTTGGGACGCAATAATGTTCGACGCGACTGGCTGTGTCTAGGCTGGCTCTCACTTGCATGGCTTCTGGCCTGACCTCGTGGCGGTCTGCATGTGATTGAACCGTTTGATCCTCCATGTTCAGTGCCTAATTTGCGCTCACTTATTACCCAGGCACACAATGGCAGGTGCGATTCCGTACTGCCGCTGGCTCGGATCACATCGGAGTCACCAATGTAGCGACCTGTAGTTAGTCTCTCCGATATCTTCGCTACAAGGATGCGTGTTCAGGTGATACAATAACACCTTGCTTATCGTTGAAAGTCTTTATTAACACCAACCGTCAGTATCGAAGCTATTCAGTCTTCTTTCTATCTAAACAATTGAAAAGGAGTCACTCGCAAAGGCAGGCAATCCCTGCATGGGATCCTTAAATATCCCTAGCCAACATGGCCGGCGTCAATTCCCTACAAGGAAGAGAAGAGAGGGACATCTAGTGGGAGAGTAAGAAAGACAAAGATCGATTAAGAGCATAGACTAGAAGAAACATGGAAGATAAACAAGGATGTGAATGTGAAAGGCAAACAATAAGTAGAAGGGTGTGGTATGAAGAAGGTGGAAAAGAATTTATAAAGAAAATAGAATGACTGGAAGTCACGAAGGAAGGAATGAAAGAGGAAATAAGAGGGACAACGGAGAGGATAAGGAAGAATATAATAGAGGAATATAAAAAAAGAAAAGAGAAAAAAAGAATAAAAAGGGAAGGAGATGAAGAGTGCAGACAGTAAAAGGCATGTAAAAAAAGAGCTGAGAAGATGATAGAAAAAAAGAGGCAAATGAGAGAGATACAGATTGTTGAAAAAAGAGTATAAAGAGCTACGCGAGGAAAAGAATAAATAGAAAAAGAAGAGAATAATAAGGGTGGTTGGGGATGCAAAGACGGAGGGGAAGGTATGGGAATTAAATAGAGAAAAAAAGAGAGCGAAGAAGATAAACGAAACAATTGAAAAGAAAGAATGGAAAGAATATTTTATGAGATTAATGAGAAGAGTAGAGAAGAGGGCAATAAGGGGAATGGAAAGAGGGCGGGAGAGAGGAGAAAGATGAGATGTGAATGAGGATGTGGAATGGAAAGAGGTTAAGGATGCAATTAGGAGGTTAAAAGATGGGAAAGCATTGAGAATGGATATCGAACGAGGAGATATGGAGGGGAAGAGATGATGAAATTGGCATGGGAGGTATATTTGAGGAGGGTTTGGAAAGAGAAGGATTGACCAGATCAATGGAGGGAGAGGGGAGGGATTGTACCCATGCTAAAAAAGGGTGAAGAGGAAAGGATAGAAAATTATAGTTGTGACATTGATGCCCTAGCTGTATAAAATTTACAACGATACTAGCGAAGAGGTTGAGAAGAGATGGAAGGGAAGGGTATAATATCAAGTAACCAAGCAGGATTCAGGAAGAGAATGGAAACGATGGATCAAATCTACACTTTAAACTATTTGATTAATAGGCAGTTAGGAGAAGGGAGGTATGATAGTATTATTTATAGATTTAAAGGCAGCGTTCGACTCGATAGATAAAGGGGTGTTGATTGATGCAATGAGGGAAAGGAGAGTAAGAGAGGGCCTAGTGGAGAGAATGGAGGAAATATTGAAGGAAAATACAAAGAACAGAGTAGAATAAGGAAGCAATGGGGAGAAGAATTTGGTGAGAGAAGTAAGGCAAGGATGTCCACTCAGCCCAATTTTATTTAATCTAATTATAGCGGATTTAAAGAAGTATATGAAGTATATGAAGAGAGGAGGATGGGGAGGGTTAAGATTGGGAGAAGGAAAGACGTACACTCTGATGTATGCTGACAACATAGTATTGATGCAGAAGAGGAACAAGGTATGAGATCGATAATAAGTAGAATGGAAGGATACTTAGACAAAAAACGGACTAAAATTAATGAAGAGAAAACGAAAATAATGAGATTCAGGAAAAGGAGTAGGAGGAAAAAGAAAATAGATTGGAGGTGGAAAGGAAAAAGAATTGAAGAGATAAGGAAAATCAAGTACCTCGAATATTGCAAAATGGAGGATAAGAAGCATATATAAGGGAAAGGAGGAAGAGAGCAGCGATAGTGATAAGAGAAGCATGGAGGATAGAAAAGAGAATATGGAGGAAAAACTGGGAAGGAAGAATGTGGCCATGATACATTGATATGGACGGTAATGGGATATGGGGCTAAGATATGAGAAAGAAAAGAATGGAAAGAAATGGGAAGAAAGAATGGGAATGAAAAGAAAAAAGAGAGGTGGAGGAAATTCACGAGAAGTTTATAAGATGGACTATAGAACTAGATTGGAGGACGCCATGTTATATGGTAAGAGAGGAGATCGAAAGATGGATGATGGGAGGTAGAACGGGTAGAAGAGCGTGGATATATGAGGAAAAATTAAAGGAAAGAAGAAGAGGAGTAATGGTTAGGAAATTGGGAGAAGATCGATGGAAGAAAGAAAAACTGATAGGAAGATGGGAACAGGAAAGAAAGGAGTCCCAGAGAAAGAAGGGTAGAAGAGGGAGAGAAAAAAAGGATAAGATATGATGAATTGTAAAGAAGGGACAGACAAAAACAAAGAATGGATAGAAAGAAAAAGATAGGAGTCTCAAGACCTTTATACAACAAGTGGTATAAAGAAATTAAAAAGAGGAGGTACCAAAATATTTCAAGAAGGGCTGGGCGGAAGAAAAATGGAAGAGATTACTGATTAGGCATAGACTGATTAGGCATAGACTAAAAAACGAGTTTAGAGAAAAAACGAGTCTAGGAAAACGACGAGAAAGGAAATGCAGGATATGTGAAAGAGAGGAAGAAACATGGGAACACATATGGGAGAGATGCGTGAAAAGGGAAAAAACGAAGAGACACGATATGGTAGGAAGCAGTTTTAAGAATATTAGGAGAGGAGGGAGAGGGAGAAGAATGATTAAAGGAATTGCATGAAGCAAGAAGAATTAGGGGAGAAAGTGAAAGGAGAGGAAGGACGATGGGAGAGGAAGGGAGCAGGGATAAGTGAGTGGGAGGGATAGAGGAAGAACGAGAGAGGGAGGAGCAATAAAGAAATGAGAGGATGAGTGATTGATTGATTGATGATCTTTTATTTAGCTTTCTCATATACTATTTTGATATACATTTTAATTTACATAATTTATAGTAATAAAATATGTTCCTTTAGTCTTCTTTTCAACAAATTAAGTCTATCACAATTTTTTATTTCCGCTGGTAGGATGTTATATAGTTTTACTCCCTCGTAAAATAAACTTTTCTGCGCACTCTTTGCTTTTCTAAATTGAAGTTCAATGTTATCCGCTTGTCTCGTTTCTCTTGTGCATTCATTCCCTACTATCTGTAATCTATCTCTTAACTGAGTCAGTAGCATGTCGTTTAATATCTTAAAGATAAATATATATATATTATATCGCAATCTTTGTCTTACTGACATAAATTGCAATGCTTCTCGTCAATAGCATGTCTTCCACTTTAGTGTATCTATCACATTGGAGTATTATCCTCATAGCTCTGTTTTGTACCTTCTGCAGTTGGATTATCTGCGTCTCCCTCATGCCTATTAATAGCGTCGCGCAATACTCAAAGTGAAGACCTATAATTATCTTATAAATAATACATTTAGTATACACTGATATATAATTATCTACTTTATTTAAAAAACTAGTTTTCTTACCTATTTTCTTTAACATATAATCGTAGTGATCTTGAAATCGAAGTCTGTCGTCTATAATTATACCTAGATATTTCATAGTTTCTACTCGCTCAATTTCAATTCCATCCAGACATATCAAAATAGTATTACCTCTCAATTCTTTTCGAATACTTTTAACTATCATATATTTTGTTTTATGTGCATTTATTTTTAACTTATTTATATTCATCCAATATTCGATTATATTTAAAACCGTATTCAATTTTATCTCTAAATCCGCGCTATTTTCTCCACTTACGTATATAAGCGTGTCGCAAACATTTTGATATTGCACCCTTCTGGACAGATTTCGATTATGTCATTTATATATACCATAAATAACAAAGGTTCTAATACCGAACCTTGTGGCACTCCGCATTCTGTTGTCAATAATTCAGATCATGTATGATTAAATCGCACCTGCTTTCCTATTATTCAAATATGATTTGAATCATTCTAAGACCCTTCCTCTAATCCCATATTGATACTTTTTTTCTAATCTTTCTCTGTCTATGTATCAAACGCTCTCTTGAGATCCATGAATATTACTCCTATCATTTTTCCTTCGCTTACTATTAATTTCCATTCGTCGATAACAGTTTGAATCGTTATTTTGCACGAATAATATTTTCTAAATCCTGACTGATGTTCTGTAATAATTTCATTAGTTTCCAAATAAATTTCAATTGTTCTTTCATTACTAATTTTAATACTTTCTCAAATATTGGTAACACATTAATAGACTATATTCGCTCGCTTTTTTCGCTTTATCTATCTTTGGAATAGGTATTATCGTAGAAGTTTTCCAATCTTCCGGATAACGACCTTCTCTCAAAGAGTTATTTATTATATTCGCAATTTCCTCTTTTATTACAGAAGAAGCTGCTTCAAGATATCGCTAGTTATTCCTTCTTCCGTACGTTTCTTTTTTGGCAATCCCAAAACAACTTTCTCTAATTGTTCTAGCTTGACAATATTAAAATCTTTCATAATTCCTTTGTTTTCGATAATATAAATAATTTTCTTATTTATATTCATTCAATACTCGATTATATCACTGCCGGATCGATCTTTATAGAGTTTACTATACTCAATACTTTGTATGTAATATAAATTAAATTTATCAGCTATATTGCACTCATCTATATCACTTATAATCTCAAAATCTATATCTTTTACTTCCCTTATACCTACTGGTTCGCCTCTAATTATTTCTTTTAAGGTTTTCTACATGATCGTAGGATTTTCTTTATTATTTATCATGTTTTCATAATATTCTTTCTTCTTCTCCCTGATTAATTTTACTACTGCATTTCTTTCACTTTCATACTGCGACCAATTTTGTTCGGTATTGTCATGCAATGCTCTTCTATGCCTTATCGCTTCTATCCGCAGCCTCTCTTATTTCATCCGAAAACTATTTTTTTCCGACCCAAACTTTTGGAATTTTAAATTTTTTCATCGGTGCCGTTACATCTATGCATTTATTATATTATAGACAAGTTTATTTGCTCTCTCATTGATATCCATACATTCACACTGACATCTCTGCCTTTCCTATATTTTATTTTTCACTTATACAGCAAATTTATTCACATCAAACTTTGTAATTCCTAGCACTAAATACTCTATACTTACTTTCATTTTTACTTACATTCAACTCAACTTTCAGCCACGCGTGGTCTGTAATTTTAGGTTCATGAATTATTCGTACTATTTTATTATTATTAGTGAAGATTAAATCTATAATTGTCTAACTATCTTTCGTAATTCTCATCGGTTCATTAACATACTGTTTTATAACTAAGCTTACCATTGTCGTTTGCAGTTTCTTTGCATAAAACGAGTCCATCATAAAATCTATATTAAAATTTCCGATTATCATGCATTCTCCCTTTTTTATTAGCTCCTCTACTCTATCCTTTAAAAATCTCATGAAATCCCTGTGCGATGCGTTCGGTGAACAATATATTACCATTATCACTCCTTTATATAATTTTTCTTTCACTTCTATCGCAACACACCGGGTGTTACTTGCTAATATAATGTATTCTTATTATTTATTGTACAAAATAAACATAACGATTTCGACCCCTATCGGATTATCCTCAATGTTATGAAACGAGCGTTATTACCTGACAATCAATTAAAAAATTATATATTACGCAAAGAATTCCACATTGAGATCGATGTCAGTATGTTACAAAATTTTGGCTGTCGTATGCAATTCGTCCGAGTGGAAGAACCAGTGCTTGTCCGAAATGTTCATTGTATTGTTAAAATTCTTAATGATATTCAATAGAAATAAATAAATAAATCGACTATGTCAGCCAGAGTCAAGCAATTGCAAATACTAAACTTATTATTCAATGTAAATTGTAAAATTAATTACAAGTTAGAAATTTTTAAAAAAAGTTCATTTAACAACATACCTTGAAGAGCAAACATGGTCGGAACAATTTAGAGAAAGATATGGACAGTTCTGATGTTGAACAACAATTGACGAGAAGATCGTTAACCTGGGTAAGAATAAATAGAAAAAGGGAAGAGGATAAAAGAAAAGAGGGGAAAAAAGAAACCTGGAGGAAAAAAGGAAAGGAAATTAGGCGAGAGTAATTCTGATTGGAAGATATGTATCTAATAACAAATCAGTATCATTTTGTTTATTTAACCCATATGGTTGTTTTTTTATGTGTCATTTCAGAAATTAGCTTTTTACTATAAGATGGCTCGTTATCCACAATTTTAATATGATTCCAATTCATCTCATGATCATTCTCTAAATGATTAGAAATAATTGACGGAGTTCCGCTCGTTTTATTAATATCAATAACATGTTCATGTACTCTCGTTCCTAGCTGTCTTTTTGTCTGCCCTATGTAAGTCGCTTCAATCATTACATGTTATTTTGTAGACAACATCCTAGTGAGACAAAAACTTCAAAATCATCTTTATCTCGTTTTATATATCTTTTTAGCATATTAAGAATGGAATGAGACATATTAAATCCGTACTTCCCACATACCGGTAAAAAACTTTCTGAAACACTATTAACATATGGAATTGTGAGGAATTCCGTCTTATCCAATTGTTTCAATTTATTATCCTTATTAGAATTATTCTCTTTGTACGAAAGTTGTTTTATTTTCTTATTGATAGTAGAGAAGATGAAAGGAAGTGGAAAACACTTATCTAATAACACTTTAATGATCTTTTTTAAATTTTTCTCGTGAAATTTAGGATGAGAAAATAACACTCTATCAACCAAACTATAGATAATACCTTTTTTGGGGGGGATAATGGATGTTGGGAATGAAAATTAACATATTTTCCTGAAAAAGTCGGTTTTTTGTAACAATCGAAAACAATTCTATGATCATCAATTATGATCGTAACATCTAAAAAGTTAATGCGATCGCTATTACTAATTTCCAAAGTAAATTGCATTCGTTCGTGAAAAGAATTGAAAATGTAAGAATATCATCAAAAAATTCTGTAGGTGCCGCTAAGAGTATATCGTCTACTGGAAATAAAAGGATAACTGTGGGCAGTTGTGTCATTGCTAATTGTTCTAAATTCTATAAAACTAAATCCGAAATAATAAGTAATAGGGGAACCCATTGGCGTATCAAAAACTTGCTTGTAGATAATTTTATTAAAAGAAAAAATGTTGAATTTAAAATTAATTTGATTGTAAGTAAAAATTTTTCCTTTGGAATTTGAGTGTTTCTTGAAATTAGATCCCATCTCTTGGAGATGCTCTCATACACCCACTCATGCGGAACATTACATAGTAACATTAACATAGTAAACAAAGAGACAACATCTAAGGAAGCTAGCTTGCAGTTAGAATTAAAAAAAGTGCCATTCAATTTACTAACTAAATAGGAAGATAATAAATTGAAACAATTGGATAAGATGGAACTCTTCACGATTCCATATGTTAATAGTATTTCAGAAAGTTTTTTACCGGTATGTGGGAAGTTCGGATTTAATATGTCTCCTTCCATTCTTAATACGCTAAAAAGATATATAAAACGAGGTGATTGGAAAGATGATTTGGAAGTTTTGTCTTAGGATGTTGTCTACAAAATAACATGTAATGATTGTGAAGCGACTTACTACATGGGGCAGATAAATGATAGCTAAGAACGAGAGTACATGAATATGTTATTGATATTAATAAAACGAGCGAATCTCCGTCAGTTATTTCTCTAATCATTGTTTAGAGAATGATCATGAGATGAATTGGAATCATGTTAAAATTGTAAATAACGAGCCATCTTATAGTAAAAGACTAATTTCTGAAATGATACACATAAAAAAACAACCATATGGATTAAATAAACAAATGATACTGATTTGTTATTAGATACATATCTTCCAATCAGAATTACTCTCGCCTACCTAATTTCCTTTCCTTTTTTCCTCCAGTTTCCTTTTTTCCTTTCTCTTCTTTTATCCTCTTCCCTTTTTCTATTTGTTCCTATTCAGGTTAACGATCTTCTCGTCAATTGTTGTTCAACATCAGAACTGTCCATATTTTTTTCTAAATTGTTCCGATTATAATGTTTTTAAGGCTTTCACGGGTACTTACTTTCAAAGTGCTGAGGGGTTTCCTGGTTGTCTCCGTGTCTTGATCCATGGTTTGATGCCAACGTTTCGTGAACATTGCAGTTGTCACTACTATCACAGTTCCAACGATTTTTCCCCCCCCCCTCTCTCTCTCTCTCCCTTTCTCTCTATACCCTGCCCCTCTCCTCCTTCCACCATTCTCACTGAACAGCG
Source organism: Cephalotes varians (assembly GCA_037157785.1). Lineage (NCBI taxonomy): Eukaryota > Metazoa > Arthropoda > Insecta > Hymenoptera > Formicidae > Cephalotes > Cephalotes varians. The sequence continues at coordinate 312,929 of JANQDE010000139.1, forward strand.
AATATACATAGGGAATCCTTCAGAGGAGCTTAGTATCAGGTTGCTTCTCGTCCTGATGAAGTGAACTGCAATGTTCACGAAACATTGGCATCAAACTATGGATCAAGACACGGAGACAACCAGGCATCAAACCATGGATCAAGACACGGAAACCTCTCAGCACTTGTTCCGATCATGTTCGCTTTTCAAGGTATGTTGTTAAATGAATTTTTAAAAAAAATTTCTAACTTATAATTAATTTTACAGTTTACATTGAATAATAATTTTAGTATTTGCAACTGCTTGACTCTGGCTGACATGGTCGATTTATTTATTTCTATTGAATATCATTAAGAATTTTAACAGTACAATGAACATTTCGGACAAGCATTAGTTCTTCCACTCGGACGAATTGCATACGATAGCCAAAATTTTGAAATATACTGACATCGATCTCGATGTGGAATTCTTTGCGTAATATGTAATTTTTTAATTGATTGTCAGGTAATAATGCTCGTTTTATAATATCGAGGATGATTCGATAGGGGTCGAAAACGTTATGTTTATTTTGTACAATAAATAATAAGAATACATTATATTATACTAGCGGATACCCGGCATGTGCTACTATGCTCAAAAAAGAAATACATTTTGTTTATTTATTGGAAAAAAAGGAAATTTTGTTTATTTATTAATTAATTTTTTTATCTTAATGCTAGGATAAACAATATTTTGAGTTTTTTCGGTAGGTGTGTAAACATAAAGATTTTTCGGCGTTCCAATTCTGGAGCAAGCAACATATAATTGGCCGTGCGAAAAACAGGAATTTTTTAAGTTCAAACCAGCAACACTTAGCGATTGGCCTTGAGCTTTGTTGATGGTTATGGCAAAAGCCAGACGCACTGGAAACTGTAATCGCTTGAAATCGAAGGGCAAATCGGTTGAAATCATTGGAATTCGTGGTATCAGCACGTCCATTTAGTTTAAGAAACAACATCAAACTGATCTTTATCAGCTAAGCTTASGAAAACTATCCTATGACCTTACCAAAGTTCCAAACAAAATACCTACCAAATTTGGTCGAAATCGGTTGGATGGTTTCAAAGTCTATAACGGACATAGAAACATTTTTTGTGTTTTATATATATAGATTAGCAAATAACACCTGGCTAAGCCTGTAGTCCTGTTTATTGAATTTCTATATTAATAATTTTTATCTTTAGTTTCGATTGAGGCGATTCCATCACACTATAATTTTTTCTCAGCTTAGCTTGGACTGTTTCCTTCAATTTTTGAATCTCCTTTCCGGTTTTACAACCCATGATCACTGTTCCCTTACTTCCTTTTTTTAGCTTTGTTACTCCCATAGCCATATTTTTAATGTCTACTTTTTCTTTTATCAATTTTTTAGTAGCTTTACTTTTTTATTGTTTTTTGGGCTTGGTAATTATAATATTTTCTTTCTTCTTTTCTTTAACTGCTTCACTATAACTTCTTTGAATTCCTCCTACCGGTCCACCTGCTTTTCCCTATATCTCCTTCTCAGATCCTTCAATTCTTGCTTAATATTTTCCAATTCTTCTCGAACAACTTCTTTTACCATTTTAATTTCTCTTTTACATGCAGTTTCCTCTTTTAGCTTTTTGATAGTTTTTACGAGTCAATCTATTTTTGTATCCATGCTCGATGATCCACTCGCACCTGATGTTCTATTTGCACTACTGTTCTACTAGGTGTTGTAGACATTCTCGCAGATCCTACGGATCCTGTGGATCCTGATCTATCTCTATTGCTTCCAGTTACTGATGCTTTATTCATACCTTCTTCCTTATCACCTTCAATTACAAACTTTTCATATGGGCCAGGACACAACACCAATTTCTGATTTCTATCATAAATCCTATACCTAGTTACACAGCTTGGATGATAAAACAGGCATAAGACTTGCACGTGATCACCTGACTTTTTTTGGTTTCTTATACGCCGAACATCGATATTCGACATATTCATTGGCCCGTATTCATAGTCAAAGCTCAAGGCAGCACTTAAGATCGTCTTAGTCAAGACCGTCTTATTCAATTAAGATCATCTTGAGATCGTAACAATTCATAATCATGAAATAAGACGATCTTCGAAAAGAAATTCTTCCTTAAGGAATTCTTGTTTGATSTAAGATTGTCTTGACGAAGATGATCTTAAGATTGTACTTATTTGCTATTCGGCTATTTCCGTAATATTTCCATTGGCTCTTCCAATAGAAATGTTGCATTTGAGAAGTGTTATTGGCTGCGTTCCGATATTCACTACCAGTACTGAAAATCTGCAGTATATGTACCATGCATTATAGCTTTTCAATACTGGCATGAATATCGGAATGTAGCCTAAGATGTGATTATGGATTTCGATTTGAACCGTTTGAAGAGAATTTGTGGAACTTTCTAATCTGTTTCTTGGAATATTATTGCTTACATTGCATTTATTGTAATATTGGACAGCATACTCTTATATTTCACAATCGTGCTGAAAAAAGGAAAATTTATTTGATGTTGTTACTGTAACTAATAAATTAAATAAAAGATTAATATCTTACACCATCAATATTTGATAGTGATTAATTATTTGAAATAATGATAAAGTATCGAGTTCAAAGTGGGAAATTAACSTTGCGGTAATTGATGTGTAAAATTGAAAAATGGTATATTTACAGAACATATGTAAAATTCTCATTGATTAATTATTTATTTTGAGATTTTAATAAAAGCAATAAAAACCGTAGGTATTTTTCAGCAAGAGACACAGATGACACAGCACTCTGTGTAAGATCCGTATAAGAGCTCTMTTCTGTAATCTTTATGTCGTTATTGAACAATTGATTGTGATTAGTAAATAATTCCTGATTCTATTAATAACAACTAGTCATTAACAAGAAAATAATGATAAAACTGTCGTAAATTCAATAATAACTAGAGAAATATGTCGAATTTATCATAATTTTGTTATTGTATTATTAATAAATAACAGTTATTATTTTTAGAATTGGGAAAGTTGTTAACGATGATCGTTTATTAAAAATATCATTGTTAAGGATTACAGAATAGGGATTTAAATTATGGGATTAAAATCCATGTATTCAACAATTTTAGTAACCAAAATATTAAAATATTTTATTTACAGAATGTCATGTAAGGAGAAAAATGCTAGTATTGTAGAAGCATTATACATTATTACAAGTATTATTATTATACATAATTATTATTATTAATTATTATACATTATTATACATTATTACAAGCATTATTATTTGTTCTTGCAAATCCTTCTTYTAATAATGGTAAAATGCCAAACATTATCRAGTTTTTAGAAAATCGAAATCTTCTTTTAAACTCYCAGTCATTGAAAAATTCAAACGGATTTTGACCGTCACGAATGTACCGTTTAGGAGCACGCATTTGCACATATTCTTCGTTTTCTTCTTCATCATTCAAAAAATTAATATCTTGAATTAATATCTTCAAGATTTTCCAAATTCATTATTGTCACTAAAAATGATAAGTATTTTAGTTACCGTGCACTCTCATCTTCACTATTATTCTTTATACATAYATAATTTTTGCTTAAGTCCTCCTCGACYATGTCTTGGCGAAGAACGTCTTATTTAGTTACATATACACCAAATAAGATGGCTTATAATGACTATGAATTCGTAATTAATAAGATAGTCTTAAGTCTATGCTTATTCTSAACAARATGTGTTTATGAAACATGCCACGATCAATTAAGACGTTTTGAAATAAGATCGTCTTCGACAAGTTATATCTTAAGATTTTACTCAAGTGCCGCCTTATTTTTCAACTATGAATCTAGAGGGCATTTTAAGACTATACTTAAGACGGTCTTAAATATAAGAACGGACTATGAATACCAGCCATTGTCCATATCGATAGTTACCGTCGAAACTGTTAACATCAGCATAAGCAATTATCACCTTTGAGTCACTTTCACACGTCCGCATCTTTACGTTCACATATAATGTCTACCTGTCGTACATCCCAGGCAAAAAAACATTTCTCCTGTCCACAAATCAGTAGACTCTGACTAGACAACTCTCAACCCGGGTCTAAACCCGATCTACACTGCTATAACTTCAATAACTTTCTACGTCTCTCCTTCGCGATTAACCCGATTAACGCGATTAAATTTAAAAGCTATCACTTTTACGGAGCGATGTTTAACACGTCTTCTCCACAAAAAAGAGAGAGAGAGAGAGAGAGAGAGACAGAAAAAGTGAATGAAAGAAAGAGAGTGGGAAACGGAGGCTACGGGATAAGGATAGAAAGCAAGCGCGCGCGCGCGCGCGCGCGTGTGTGTGTGTGTGTGTGTATGTGTGTATATACATAAATAGGATAACGATTAGATTAATAAAATAAACTTAAGGAAAGCGTGCGATAGTATTAAGATAACGTAAATTAGTATTAAGATTATATTAAGAGAATGTAAATGAAAGCCATTGTAACTCCCCTACAATAAAATATCTAACTAACTAACTAGATATACATGTAAGAGTGAAACTTTATCATAAATAGTCGAATGCATATTAAATAATGGTTGATCATTAAAAAATTTTAATTTTTGAAAGAATGTGATGTGATAAGCAAAATAAAAAAAAATTAAAAACGAATCTTTTATTATATATTAAAAATCTGTTATAAAGTTCTTTTAAAACCATTTAATTTTCATTTTGAACATTTTTTCTATCTTCTACAATTTCGATAGTATTCATTTCGAAAGAAAAAACCCATTTTTTTCAAAAGGATGTATCACTCACCTGCGTCTCAGCATTTATAAAAAATTACATGTCTTTTTGTTTATATTTTAACATGTCTAAAACTTATTAAAGAGGAACATTTGATTGTGTTTCCTCATAAGTAAAATCGAATCATACTATTTTCGTCTATGTTTCCTTATGATAAATTTAGTTTAAAATTTCATCTATTTGCTCGTTACTTTTCTTATTTCTCTTTATTTATATAAAAAGCGAGCTGAACTTATTTGATATTCATATAACATAAACATATTTGAGAGTAATTGAGATTAATTTTTAATTATGACGATAAGATATTTCAAAATTATTTTTGTAAACGCAAAGTATTTTTTATGTTGGTAATCTTATAAATAGTATTGTAATTACTTTAAAAACTTTTTTCGATTTTTAATTTGCATTATTTGTTTATATGAGCAGGTTTATATCAAAAACGCAGCAAGTTATTCAACACATACTTTTCAAAACAACACTCACAATGGGATTCACTGTAATTTGTGGTTGTTTTCCTATGTTATATGTAAGTATTTAGATTTAACTACTAAATTTAAAAAATTTTAATTTTGATTGGAAATATCTCGCCAGATACAATCACGTATCCTCATACCACAATTCATATCTATGATAATAGCTGCTTTGCAACGCATGTATATTACAGCGTGGGCTGCCGATGATTTGAAAGAAACTGTAAGTTTTCTGAAAAAATAAATAATATAAATTGTGAAGAAAACATAAAAATATCCATTCATTTTATTAATATATTATAATATTTAATTGATTGCATTAATTTTTTTATCTTCATCTTATTAATTCCCGACAGTGTAATAAAAACATTTTTCCATTAATTGCCGATTGATAAAAGTTAGAACATTTATAAATGCATATAGAAAATTCTACATCAAGGTAAATTACATATTTTGAAAAATGTTTCGGATCAAATTTATTAACAAAAAGAGATCCAGATATACAGGGTGAGTCATCTGAATCTATCACCTCCAATAACTCGTTTGGGTGGTCAGATATCGAAAAAAGTTTCATATAAAAGTTATATGGTTTCGAGGGGGAACCAAAATGGCGTACCTTTCAACTTTTGGTTTTGACCGGAAGTGGGTTACTTCAACCGGAAGTGGTTTTTTAAAATGGAAACCCCCCCTTTTTGACACCGGAAAATGAAAGAGCGGAAAATTTTAC
>JANQDE010001384.1:12569-25006 GCA_037157785.1 Cephalotes varians
AAAAAATACGTGTCTCTTAAATTTCTGTGTTTTACAACATATTTCAAGGAGAATTAAATTGGCGTCGGACAGTTGTGGTACTTCCCTTGTTAGTACAACCTAGCACAATCATGTAAATAGTAAAAATCGCAAATGAAAGAAATCTTTTTTTTTAAATTTTCTAACGTATTTTTCATATTTTTACTTTAGTATTCGAACACAATGTAATATAGGTTCCCAGCACAATTCAGTACATTCCCTACAATTTTGAAAATTAGTTAATCCTAAAAGTGGGAGAGAAGGATAACTTCAATAGGCTTGTTGAAGAAATGAGATAACTGCACGAAAATATGTGCGCACATTCATTATTATTAACTATACTTGTGGCTACATCAGGCATATATATATATCGGAACTACTGCAAAATCCTTAAAACGTTGATGGCAGAAATATTAAACGATATTTTCGATTGTTTTTGTCGCTGGCCACCAGCTTGTCAAGACGAATAGTTAGTTGACAACGAATCAAAGCGAACATACGATAATCATTATAATTTTCTGTTCTAGAATACATATACCGCCTAAAATTCACATCACTATCTTTTGTATCATAATTTTTCCTCCAATTTCAATAATAATTAAATAAGAATCTTTGTCTCTGGTGTACGAATTTGTATTTACTGTCCCAGTACTTCTCATGGAGGTATGGCGCATGTATTGTATTGAAAGTATATCTTAACCTAAATCCATAACCTTGTGATAAGCCGTAGCCATAAATTATAAATGATGATATGTCGGCCACAGAACTTATGCTTTTAAACCTTAAGAATTAGGTTTTGTTCAATTCACTTAAGTCTAATGGTTAAAGTGTAAGATTGCGCACAAATAGTGTAAAGACAGAAATTATTGTCACCTAACCTCCTTTGACTTAGGGCCTCTTGAAGCAAGGTTATAGACCGACTCTTAAAATATAGCGTAAGTCTTTTACACCGTTAAGAAAGAGCATCTTAAACCGTGTTATGTTTTAGGAAGCTTGATCGCTATACGAACAACCTTGTAATGGCCCCTATTTCGAAGTTGATGTCATTATTAAAGTCGACAGATTTTAAAGATGTAATAGGAAATAATGGTTGCATTGCACCTCCAAGTTGTAATCTATATAAACAACTTTCTATTGCATTGGATCATTTAATAAGTCCGAAATATATTTATACTATTTTAAAATTAAATCGTTACAATATTTATAAAGATTTACTTTTAATAATAAAAAAATTAAATTACCAAATGGCGAATTATGTCCACACATATATTTATATCAAGCTGTTGCACAAATTGGTGAAAATACAGCTCGCATTTTTCAAATGATTTCTGTATCACAAAATACAAATACAATAGTACTAAAATAAAGTTTTGATTGCAAGAGTTTTTACGGACAAGTGCTATGCAAAACTCTTCATTTCCCTCCTAAAGAAGTAGTTACCGATTTTGATAAAGCCTTGCTTGGATCTGTTGCAAGAGCATTTGCGAAATCTGTTACATAACATGATTATTTATTTACATGCTTTGCTTTATTAACTGATGTAAAGTATACCGAATTGTCTTTTACGATTAGATGTTTCTCATTTTATGAATATGATTGCTAAGTGGAAGTGTTTTGCTGGCAAACCATCTATAGTAAGAACATTTTTTATGCGTGCGATGGCAGTTTTAGAAAACAAAAGATGTTCCACGAATTTGAAGAAATTGCGTGTAATATTTTAATTCTCGCACTAAGTCCACCAAGAGTCTAACGGTTTGACGATGAGAGCACGAAACAATTTAACATTGCTTATACAAGGCGATACAGATATATTGTCAATAAATGATATAAATGTGCCAATATCTGATGCTGAATATAAAAGCGATCAGAATATATTAAACAAGACAGATGCACCCAAAACAAATATACATTATTGGGTTGATTCAATATATAACGATTGTGTTTCTCAAATAAGTAAATTCGAGGAAACTTACGATATTAATGGATTCTACTGTACAGATTTTGCAAAGAAATTTACTGATTTATTAATTTTCCGYTGTTTAGCGAAATTATACGTGCAATATTGGTTATGGATCTATAAATGCAACGTCTGCGGCGGTGGAATTAGAATTTAATGATTTAAAAAATCGTACGTTTAGAGATATTTTTTAATATAAAGTTTTATTAGTATATGTCACATCTGTGTCACGTAGAAACATATATTTCTGAACTTGAATTAAAAATATTTTTAGAGACTCAAATATTTTTAGTGGGTGAAGTAAAGATTTAAAANAAGGCCTGTTTTATTTGGAATCTGAGCCGCTTAATTTGGACTCGCTTTCCTCCTCTTTTCTTCATAAATGTCAGTTACGATCGAACTCCCAAAGTGAACCCGAAATCGCTACACTCTTCGGCAGCGATAAGCTCAATCCGCTACACTCTTCGGCAGCGTAAAGGTAGGCTCAGTTTGGTGTAAAAGGAACGGAAGATTTCTGCCGAAAACAGACTTTAACAGCCGCTATTCCGCCACTCAGGCAGTCATCAAATAGCTGCCTGATGTGGCCCGCGAGCACCACTCCCGAGGCTGCCCAGGCTCGGCCGGGGACGCCGCTAGGACCAGGGGCCTTGTTCTTTGCCCTCATCCTCTTTACGGCGTCCCGGAGCTCCTCATCCTGGACCCCCCACTCGTCCCTCCAACCCCCCACGGTCTCAAGGGGGGGTTCCTCCCAGGGGGCAATTTCCCCCCCGTCTGTGGGGAAGAGAGACTCCAGAATCCTTTCTCTCATTGGAGGGTCCATTGACTCCGTGAAAGGGGGCGTCCATTGGCGAATCTTGTTCATCACCATTTTGTAAGGACGCCCCCAGGGGTCTTGATTCACGGTGTCTAGGAGCTCCTGCGAAGCCCTGGCTTTCGAAATAGCTATCTCTCGTTTCAGGGAGTGGCTCGCGTCCGCGTATTTCCTGACCGCTGCGGTCTCCTCCGCCCGGGTAGCTGTCCCGCGGCGGATCCCGCGCCGGATGTGCTTTAACCGCCTTCTGGCAGTGTTGGCGATTTGCCGGAGCTCAGCGATTGTTTCGCTCCACCAGTAAGTACACCGACGCGGGCGGGGGGTCACCCGAGGCATTGCACAATCGCAGGCGCGGGCCATCAACGCCCGTAGCCTTTTTGCCCCGGTTTCTGGATCCCCCACATCATCCTCCACGGGCCAGATCCCGGCTCGGAGGGCACCCTCGAGTATATCGGTGTCGAGGGCCCGCAGCGACCAACGGTCGGAGTCGGCGACGTCTCAGCACCTGCTTTGGGGTGTACCTCAGGACCATCTGGATGTATTGATGGTCCGATCCCGTGTACACCCCAGCCATCACGCACCAGTCGATGACCGATGCTTCGACCTGGGGATCCGCCCATGTTAAGTCAATGACGGACTCCCCCTGTAGTCTTATGCAGGTGCTTTCTGAGCCTCGGTTAACCAGCGAGAGGCCCAGTGACGCCGCCCACTCCTCCACAGCTCAACCCTTGTTGCTCGTCGTCCGGGAACCCCATTTAATTGAGTGGGCATTAAAGTCCCCGGCGACGAGCGCAGGCCAGGCAGGGTGATTATTAATGCACCCCGCTATTAGGTCCAGCCTGCTTTCGTATTCTCTAATGTTGAGCCGTGGGGTGATGTAGACCCCAACCACCAACCAGTTGCCCCACCTGACAGCCACATATCCCTCCCCCGCTTCTACAAATGTGTAGGGGAGGGAACTATCGGAGTGCCGCCAGGTGATGGCCAACTTTGTGATGTCGGCCGCCCATCCCGTATGGTTTGGCGGAACCCGATAGGGTTCCGCTATTACTGCCAAATCCACACCCCTCTCCGCCATGACCTGATGCAGCAGGTCTTGGGCGGAGGGGGAGTGGTTTACGTTTGCCTGTATAAGGCGGTTGCCCTCCATTAACGTGTGTTATCTGGGCAACTGCCTTCCTTGAGCACCCCTTTTGGTGCTTCCACCTCGGTAGTGGGGGGAGGATCGGTTTGCTCCTCCTGGGCGATGTCTTCCCCGTCCGCATCCGGGGGGTACTCGCCAAAAAAGGTCTTCATCCCGTAAGATGACTTCCTGGGTTTGTATCGTATAATCGGTACAGTCCAGGATTCCCTGTTGCGGGGCTCCTGACGGGCCCGCAACTTGATCCTCTATCCGGATTTTTGTATTGCATCGCACTATCGATGTGATCCGGCACCTGTCGAGCTTCGGCTCCGGGGGCGCCACGGTCCACGCTTCGCCCTTTCCCTCTGCTTGCCAATCTTGCTGAGGGGAGGTCGGAGATGCCGGGGATTCCGCCTGCTCCCGCCTAGTGATCAGCTCCCTCGGTTGAGAAGGCAGGAGCGGAGCCGGCCCCTGCTCCCTCTCCGTGATCGGTCCTTGTGACCGTGAGAGTGGGAGCGGGGCCGGCCTGGGAATCTCCACAGTGGTATCCATGGGAGATAGGACCCGATGTGGTTCCATTTCCCTAGACTCCAGCGGCTCTGTGTCCATTGGGGTAACCACCTCCTCTCTTCTTTCTGTCCCCCCTTTTCTCTCCTTCCTACGAGGGGCCCTGCAGGCCTGGCCGCCGACACGGTGGTTGTCCGGTCTTCCTGTGTCTACGCATAATGGGCACCTCGGGGGGGCGACGCAGTTCCTCGCCAGATGTCCTCGCTCCCCGCACCGGTAACAAGTGTCTCCCCTGTCCTCGCCACCTGGGCAGGCCGCTTTGACGTGGCCCGCCCTAAGGCAGCGAAAACATGTTGTAGGCCGGTCGGGTAACAATTCCACTCTGGCCTTTGTCCAACCTAGGTCCAGGCGCCCTTTTCTGATCACTTTGTTTGCAGCAATCAGTGGGCACCTGACCCATACTGTCCCCAGCCCGTTGGTTCCTGTTCTTATGGGACCAACTTTCACCTCCTCCAGCTGACATTCGCCGGATAAGGCCACTTCCTTGGCAATCTCGACCGCAGAGATCGAGTCTATCAGGTCTTTGACCCGAATCTCTGCGGTCTTAGTTGGTCGCGAGATTGCGACACCCTCTCTGTCTTTGAGGGCCTCCCTTATCTCCCGAGCCAGGGCGTCCGCCTTAGCGGCCCCATCAGCGCCCGGGATTTCGAGTAGGAGAGCCCCCGTTCTGGCCCTACGGGGCCTCATCTCCCTAATGCCAAGGCCCCGTATGTCGACTCGTTCTCTGGCCAGCCGCATGGTTTCTGCGGCCTGGCCAGGGGGACATGCAATCTGAATGGCCGCTGTTTTCGGCGGTTTTTTGGGCTTAGGTTGTTGTTGGCCCAAAGATTGCTGTCGACCACCTTGCCGCGATCTTAAACCAGATTGTGTTTGACCTTGTGAGGGAGCACTAGGTTTCCCCATGGCTTCCGCGTAAGTGCGGGGGCCACGGGACCGTGACCTGTCCGTCTGAGTCGCTCTTCTCTTCGCCCGCCTATTCTGCACAGGTGTTCAACCGTCCGGGGGGATTGCAACATCTTTGATTGTTGGCGATGCTCCAGGGGGTGGATGAGGCTGTGGATCTTTGGCCCTTGCGGTGGCCTCAGTCACCGCTCGGGTCCTGGCCCGCGTTCGTGACGCCGGGCCGGGTTCTATCGCCCCTTGTGGCTGAGTCTCCTGGCGTTTTCGTGGGACGCGTGGACCCTGGAAGCCCTTTTCTCGTTCTCGGGCCTCGGCCCGTTTTCGAGCCTCTTCTTGCCTCTTGAGTCTTCGTCTCTCTCTTCTCTTTTGTTTTTGCTCCTCTGTCCGCCCCTTTTTGACCTGGGGGAGGAGACTCCTTTCCTTTAGGAGGGGGATCGCCTCACTCCGTTTCAGATCCGGCTCCTTCATCCTTTCGCCTTTTTTAGGCGGAGGGTGGAGAACGGGGTTTTGGGGGGGGGCATCAAGGGGCGTTTTTGGGCCGAGACAACTGAGGATTCAGCCGTCATGCGAGCCCAGTCTGCACCCTTCCTCCCCTTGCTTCTCGCCTTGGAGATTCTGTGCTCCAGTTCCCCTTCCCTGAATTCCGGAAGGGAGAACCCTATCCGGAATCACGGTGGACTTCCCCCGTATTGGGGGTCTCATGGCTAGATTATTTATCAAGTCCTCCTCTGTTATTACAGGCCTTGTCGGCCATGGGGGGATGACACCCTCACATCTTCCGCAGTGGGAAGGGTTGGAAGTAGTTCCACCTCCATCGGTTCTGGCTCGAGTTCAGGTTCGACACATCTCTCTCTTATTGTCATCGCCTTCACCCTCTCCAGATCTCGTAGATGTTTGCTCTCCTCCTCCTTGATTTGTCTTTTTAGGTCCGCAGTTCTGGCCAGTGCATCTTTTAGGGCTTTCGTCGTTTTTTCCCTTTTTTCTCTTTCTAATTTAGCTCTGGCCTTTGCATCATTCAGCTCGCTTTTCATCGAGCTTATTTTCTCATCCGTGTGCTCTTGTGCTTTGGAGAGCTTTTCGACCTGCTCTCTAAGTCTGCGGACTTCTTCCTCTCCCGTCTTCTGTCCATTGTCGTCCGCCCTAGTTCTAAGGATGTCGACTAGACCCATGGTTAGGGCGGCCTGAACACGGAGGGCCCTTTGAAGATCTCCTTTAAGATTATTACTAATCTTCGAGATTCTAATAATCTCCACTTGGGCTTCTCTTACTCGACTCGCGATATCTGCTGTAGGGTTTAATCTGGCTTCATCCCTCTGTTCCTCAGGAAACAAGCGACCCCTTCTAAGCAGCTCCAGCGCCTCCTCTGTGGAAAAAGTACTCGCCTCTCTTTCCAGGCGGAGTGCTCTTTCCATCTCTTCGTCAGCCTCTCTTTTGGCTTCCGCAAGGCCTATGTATTCGCCGGTAGTCGGGGGACGTCCCCGTTTTCCTGCCCTCTCCTCTCTTAGTTTCAGCAGCCGAGCTGCTGCTTCGCTGAGCTGGCCTTTGTCATGGCTGCTGTGGACTTTGGCCCCTTTTTTCTCTTTTTCTTTTTCTTTCTAGCTAGTTTATCTTCCTCCGAAGAGGACAAAAAGTCGCCGCTAGGTGGCTTCATCCCACCCCCCTTGTTGTTCTGGGGATCATCTTTTCCAGTGTCGCTGCTCGTAGGTTGAGCCTTCCTTTTCGTTTGTCGACTGGCTCCTGGTTCCTCCCTGGTTTGGATTGTATTGGACCTTTCCGAATCCGAATCACCTATCGGTTCGGTGGAGTCGTCATCCTGCACCACGGCAGTCTTCTCCGGTTCTCTTCTTTGGGATCGCGTTTTAATCCCGATGGGCGATCGAGACTTGATCCCTTTCGAAGGGCCCGGAGTCGGCTCGTTGTTCCTGCCTTCCTGTCTTCCTTTACTCCCTTGCTTTACGGCCTGGTGTACGGCCTCATCAGCCTTCTCCTCCGGCTGATCATTCCCATCAGGTTCGAAGAGAGGCATGTTGATCGGCCTCTTTCCCCCTCTTCTGAGGCGAGCTGGAGAGTACTTCTCCTCCTCCTCCCCTATATGAGTACTGGAAGCCAGATTGGCTTCTCCATACTCCTTCGCAGGCGCATTTAAAGTAGGCAGCCCTGCGGAGCAGGCACCCACAGTTCCGGCGATCGCCAATTCGCCCCCACCGCTCGCGGCCAACGGTGAGGGTAGCCCATTGCATGATTTGTCATTACGACCCGACCCATGGAGACCTGGGACGATAGTCTCCATTTGCCGGTCCCGGGTATCCGACCCCCCCGGACAACAAGTTTCTATTAAGCTCCATTATCCATAACATTTTGGTTTTTATCCCGAGTTTTCCTTCTCGGAGCGCCTGCACCTTCTTTGTTTGGCAGGCCGGCGGACCCCGATCCGGGAATACGTCCCGGCGGCTCCGCCGACCTGTTGGGGGGGCGAGGGCCCCGTCTCGGAATACGTCCGAGCGGCCCCTCGCACCCCCCCGCTCGGTGAGCAGGTTTGCCCACCGAGCCCTCGGGCCCCACCCGGGAATAAGTCCCGGTGGCCCCGAGGCTCCCGCCTCTGTGGGCGCCAGGATTGGCACCCACCAGGGGCCGGGCCCCGCCTCGAAATAAGTTCGAGCGGCCCCAGCCCCCCATGGATCCTCTTGGCCCCCGGGCCCGCTTCATCCCGGACTCAGGATGTCTGGAACCCTAGGGTTCCAGCCATCCCGGGGTCCCGGGGTTTACGGAACCGGGAGAGTCCCCTCACCACGTCAAGGTGGGATCCGTCGAGGGGGTGCACCCACCGCTTTCGCGGATGGGCCGATAGAGAATGGGGCTCTCACCCCCGAAGGGGGAGGCCCCCACCTCCCATTAATATCCCTCCCTCTCTGCCTGCCTAGAGGGGTCTACCATACACTAGAGGCTTCCCAGGTTCACTGTCCCCGGGATGCCCACGAGTGTCTACAAACTAAACGCGTGCTGTCTCCCGAATTGTTTTATAGTGGGATGGAGGACAGAAACCCCACTATGGCGGACGCCTGTGTTGGCCGAGAGACCGTCCGTTCCCCGGAGGCACCCAGCTACATCGTCCAACCTCCCCCCGGAACCCCCCTAAGGGAGTCCCCTCTGGAAGGCCTTCCGACGCCACCGAGCGGTCCGTCCCCGGCGAGGTGAGGAGGGACCGTGCCATATGCCCAAGCGGGACCAAACCGGGGCTGACACACCCGCAGGTAGGGACCGCATCCCCCGACCGTCAGGCCACGCCGTTAATTTTCGGGGTTGTTTCCACCATGCTGGGAAACAATCCCGACCGCGACCGCCTCCGTTTATTTATCCAGGGGGAAGACGGACCCCTGTTCGGGATCGGTGATCGGACTCCTTCGTCCGGTCCCCGAGCCCCCTACCCGTGTCCCTGCCTTCGAAGTTTATACAGGGGAAAGGCAGACCCCTGTTTGCGGTGTGCGCCTCGATTTCCTCGTAAGGAAAAGTGGCTATCCACCTGCCCTACCCGTGTCTCTGCTTCCGAGTTTTCTCAACGAGGGGGAAAGCAGACCCCTGTTGGAGACGTGTGCCGCCGCTCCCCCCGTGGAGGGAGGTCGGCTATCCGTCTCCCCTACCCGTGTCCCTGCCTCCGAGTTTTTATACGAGGGGGAAGGCAAACCCCTGTTTCAGGTGGGGTGTGCCCAAGAAGGCCCCCGGGAACCGGTGAGCCTCCCCGAGCACCTCCCTCCCACGCGCTTAAATCTAAACCCCCCCGTCCCCCTAAGGCTTCCGGTCTACTCCACCCTTCCGTCGCGCCCTGTTCGCGTTTCTCCGAGTTTTTTATCCAGGGGGAGATCGCCCCTGTTGGTGATGTGCGACACCGCTCACCCCCCGCATGGAGAGGCGTCCGCGTCTATCCATCACCTTTACCCGTGTCCCTGTTTCCGAGTTTTTATACGAGGAGGAAGCAGACTCCTGTTGGCGGTGTGCGACACCATCTACCCCCCCCCCCCTATTCCAGAGTCGGAAGAGTAGGCGTCTATCCACCGCCCCTACCCGTGTCCCTGCCTCCGAGTTTTTCAAACGAGGGGGAAGGCAGACCCCTGTTTGGAGATGCTTCGTCGCAGGACGTCCTGCCGTCCATCGGTGAAGCATCTCCGAACCCGAGGTTCGAGGCGAAGCCGATCCTCGAACTGYCCGCCTTGATCGGTATCAAGACGGGGGTGTTACCTACCCGGGACCTCCCATCGTGGAGATCGAGCTAATCGGGACATATGCGACGAGTCCCGAGTCGGGAGCCCCGGAATCGGGCACGAGGCAGCCGGATTTTCACCTCCTAGTGAGGCTGAGCCGGCAGCCCTGTGCAATGGCCCGATCCCTAGGCCTCCTCTGCCCGTCTCTTCCTTCTTCGCGCGCAGGGAGAAGGGCGGTCCCTGTATATCAGCCGTCGCAACCGAGTTACGAGGGCGTTGTTCCTACCCGTCCTCCCATTCGGAGGAGATAACTACCCTATTACAGTGCACTGCCGTCCCGGCGTCTCGTAGGCCCTTTCGTCCTCCCTAACCGCTGTGGCCCCCGCACGTGTCACCGTGGGAAGCCCAAGAGACGATGCACCGTACCCCGAATGCAGGCGCCTGTGCCTACACTCGGGGCAGACCACTTGCCTGCCGATTCGGGACCTCAAGCCTACGCTCTACTTCCCTCCTCTTTCGGCGGGTCATCCCAAGGAGAAGCTCCTGCGTTCTCCCCAGTCGGACGCACGACCGCCCTCGCGAATGCCTTCGGGAGACCGACCGACCCTCGTCCAGCCATGCTCCGGCTTAAGGGCATTCCTGCCCCCGCCCTACTGACGGGTCGCACGCGGGCGATACCCCGGACTTCGGACGCGACCGTCGCACCCGTAAACTCGGACCGCGCCTCCCTCCAGCACACAGGTATGCGAGACGTTACTCGCACCCTGCCCGAAACCAGAGCCCCGTCARCCGTCGGGGTGATACCCCGACGTTACCGACTCTCACCACGTGGAGGTGGGGTTGGCACATGGACCGGTGTCCTTCTGAGAGTCTGTATCGTTATGCTCCTAGGAATTCGCTGAGAAACATGATTTAAGGAAACCGACGATATATTATCGCGGAGAATTATCAAGCACTATTTTGTATGATATTTTGCTTGATCGTGAAATCTTTATGGGGATAAATATTCGCGTAATATTTCACAATGGCTCTTTCGAACTTGAATGTCCTGAGACGAATGAAGAAATTACTTATATTTTTCGCATCGACATATCCGTAGATAGGAAAAATTGTGATGTAATTTTATATAATTTGATACAAATTTGAACAAAAATTTAGATTATAGATATAAACAATTATGGAATATTCTAAGAGGAATGGACGAATGGGATGTGGAACCAATTCGAAGTAATTATTATATTATATTAATATACTGTTATATTGTTATATTGTTATATTATCATTGTTATAATATTATATTTTTCGAGTTTACCTCAAGGATTTTTCTTTGTATCGTTATGCTCCTAGGAATTCGCTGAGAAACATGATTTAAGGAAACCGACGATATATTATCGCGGAGAATTATCAAGCACTATTTTGTATGATATTTTGCTTGATCGTGAAATCTTTATGGGGATAAATATTCGCGTAATATTTCACAATGGCTCTTTCGAACTTGAATGTCCTGAGACTGTCTCTTATACACATCTAGATGTGTATAAGAGACAGTTATTATATTATATTAATATACTGTTATATTGTTATATTGTTATATTATCATTGTTATACTATTATATTTTTCGAGTTTACCTCAAGGATTTTTCTTTGTATCGTTATGCTCCTAGGAATCATTCGCTGAGAAACAAATTAAGGAAACCGATGATTTATTATCGCACCAATTATCAAGCATTATTTTGTTTGACGTTTTATTTGATCGTGATTTCTTTATAGGGATAAACATTCGCATAATATTTAACAATGGCTCCTTCCAATTTGAATGTTCTGAAACGAATCGAGAAATTACTTATATATTTTCCATCGACATATCCCTAGATAGGAAAAATTGTGATGTAATTTTATATAATTTGATACAAATTTAAACAAAAATATAGATTATAAATATAAATAATTATGGAATATTCTAAGAGGAATGGACGAATGAAATGTGGAACCAATTCGAAATATTTATTATATTATATTAATATACTGTTATATTGTTATATTGTTATATTGTTATATTATCATTGTTATATTGTTCGAGTTCACCTCAAGGATTTTTCTTTGTATCGTTATGCTCCTAGGAATCATTCACTGAGAATCATGATTTAAGGAAACCGATGATATATTATCGCGGAAAATTATCAAGCACTATTTTGTATGATATTTTGCTTGATCGTGAATTCTTTATGAGGATAAATATTCGCGTAATATTTCATAATGACTCATTCTAATTTGAATGTCCTGAGACGAATGAAGAATAAGATGTCGAGCTAATTCGACATAATTATTGTATTATATTATTGTATTGTTATATTGATATATTGTTATTATTATTATACTATTATATTATTCGAGTTTACCACAAGGATTTTTCTTTGAATCGTTATGCTCCTTGAAATTATTCGTTGAGAAACGAAGTAAGGAAACCGATGATTTATTATCGCACCAATTATCAAGCATTATTTTGTTTGACATTTTACTTGATCGTGATTTCTTTATAGGGTAAATATTCGCATAATATTTAACAATGGCTCCTTCCAATTTGAATGTTCTGAGACGAATCGAGAAATTACTTATATATTTTCCATCGACACATCTCTAGATAGGAAAAATTGTGATGTAATTTTATATAATTTCATACAAATTTGAACAAAAATTTAGATTATAAATATAAACAATTATAGAATATTCTAAGAGGAGTGGACGAATGGGATGTGGAACCAATTCGAATTAATTATTATATTATATTAATATACTGTTATATTGTTATATTGTTATATTATCATTGTTATACTATTATATTTTTCGAGTTTACCTCAAGGATTT